>CAWUFW010000350.1:600000-812500 GCA_963921515.1 Calotriton arnoldi | reverse complement strand
CTCTCTACCCCTCTCTCTCTCTACCTCTCTCTCTACCTCTCTCTACCTCTCTCTACCTCTCTCTCTCTCTACCTCTCTCTCTCTCCACCTCTCTACCTCTGTCCACCTCTCTACCTCTGTCCACCTCTCTACCTCTGTCCACCTCTCTACCTCTGTCCACCTCTCTACCTCTGTCCACCTCTGTCCACCTCTGTCCACCTCTGTCCACCTCTGTCCACCTCTGTCCACCTCTGTCCACCTCTGTCCACCTCTCTACCTCTGTCCACCTCTCTACCTCTGTCCACCTCTCTACCTCTGTCCACCTCTCTACCTCTGTCCACCTCTCTCTACCTCTGTCCACCTCTCTCTACCTCTGTCCACCTCTCTCTACCTCTGTCCACCTCTCTACCTCTGTCCACCTCTCTACCTCTGTCCACCTCTCTACCTCTGTCCACCTCTCTACCTCTGTCCACCTCTCTACCTCTGTCCACCTCTCTACCTCTGTCCACCTCTCTACCTCTGTCCACCTCTCTACCTCTGTCCACCTCTCTACCTCTCGCTACCTCTCTCAAATATAGCTACAACGTCTACGTATAATACGGTACACTAAGTGGCAGCCGCAGCCTAAAATCACTTCTTGTCCTTAAAAAAACAAAACAATCATTACCATATCCAATATATCTCCCCTTTAGGACCTTATAAGTATTTACTTCTGCAGCACAATATCCTTTAGTCAACAACATCAAATGTTGCACAGCTAAACACTTATAAGGTCCCAAAGGCGAGACCTATTGGCTATGCCAATGCTTGTTCTGGTTGTTGAGCCCCCGTATGTTCTACGTCAACAGGGTGACGTTCAAGCAACGGCGAATATCTACCCTGTGTGCCATTGGTTGATGTATTAGTGAACAGTGATGTATCTGCAAGCCTTTCGTGGTGTATGCAGCTGCCAACACATAGAACAGAACAATTACTTTTTGCATTCTGGTCCCTATTGTACCCGTCCCCCACCCCCACCTAGTAGCTGTCTGCTAGGTTCAATCCCCTTTCTCCCTAGAATTAACTGCTCATTCTTACTACACCAACGTGGCGAGCAACCCCATTCAAGTACCATTGTGGAACCACAGGGGTGGCGCCAACGCACGTGGTTTCCCCGCGCACCAGCGGTGTTAATGCTAGCCCAACTGTGTCCCCAAGTAAGCTTACTCGTTAATGTCACCCATTTCTGTGGGTTTTGATGTACAGTTCCGGTGTAGTTCAGTGTCTGCGGCTGTGTCTCCGGGATAAGACCTCCGTTCCATCGACTCAGGCCTTAGCTGGCAGTTAAAAGGTCTGCACTTGTACCCGACTGGGCGCCCTGCGGCGCCCCGCCTGGAGAGGCTCCGCCATTCAAAGCATTTACTCCAGAGTACTGCTTGCAAAAGTTCTGGACGTTCTCTGGGTTATCGAACACCCTTGTTTTCCCGTTCACGTCAACTTTGAGTCTTGCAGGGTACAGCATCCCGTATCGCAGGCCCAAATTTCGTAAGGTGGCCTTCACTTCCGTGAATTTGCGCCTGGCTTCCTGTACTAGTGCGGTGAAATGGTTGAACCTTGCCATGATAAGCTCCCAGCTTCCCTGGCGAGTCGCAGCACTGTGTCTCGGTTTTTGAAATTCAGGAGCCTTGCCATGATGGGTCTAGGTGGGCAGCCAGGGTTAGGTCTTGGCCCCAGTGTTCTGTGCGCTCGTTCCACTATGAACGTAGATGTAAATTGCTCAGTTCCAAATAGCCTCGTAAGCAGTCGCTCAGTGAATTGATCTAGCCTTCCTGTGTTGGTGGACTCTGGCACTCCCATTATACGCACATTATTTCTGCGACTTCTGGCTTCCAAATCTTCAGTTTTGGTAGCAACCGTCTTCATGATTCTTTCTAGGCGCTCCATCCATTTGGTAGCTTGGGCCGCACCATCATCAAGGTCCGATATTCTCCCCTCAGTGTGTCTAGCCGGGTCTCGTGGCGGTCGATGCGCTCGCCTAGGCCGTCGAGCCGCTTGTCTATTGCATCAAAACGGTTGTCTAGTGCCTTGAACCCTGACCTTCGTTCCAGCAGCAGTGCGTTGGTGTCCGGGGGGTTACCCCCACCCGTTGCGCCGGCAGTTGCCCCTTCTGCCATCCCGCTGACCTGTGTAGCGTCTTGGGTCTTTGGTGCGTCAAATTGCAGTTGCCGCTGCTTGGGGTCCCTGTGCGTCATCCCCTCCAGGGACAGGCCGCCCCTTCAGGCCAACGCGCGGTGCGTGGGTGGCCATGCGTTTATCTCTTGGCGTGGGCAGTTGCGTGGGGATGGAGCAGGCCAATTGTCCACGGAGGGTCTCAGCTGTGGAGGCAGTGTCGGCGCCCCTCTTCTGTGTAATATGCTGCACAATGTGTGGAGGATGGCAATCGTACGTACTGACGGACCGCTGCTCCTCTCCACAACCGGCGCACTCGTCGAGGGCGTTGCTTCTTGGATCGCCGCTTCCCGCAGCTCCTGCATCTCGGATCCCGGCAAGTGGACCCGCAACGAGCGGTGCAGCGCAGCTCGTAAATCAGAAGGGGGGAGGGAGTTGGTCTGGTCACTTGTTGGTCACTGCGTCTTCCGGGAGCCCAACTCTTGTTACAGCAACTCGGTCAATGTTATGCTGGGGAAGGGACTCACCACGCCCCGGGCACCATGTTGCTCTCTGCTGCGGCGAGCTGCTCCGATCAATTAGTAGGCTGCACAGCAAGCCAGTGAAGCGGCAGAGGGAACTTGAGGTGCCCCGATTGTTCCGCCTCGAGGGTCACAGCTTTTTTCGGTCATTTGCGCGGTTTAGTACCACTTTTGATCTGTGGTGCGCAGGGGTTCCACGGAGCTTCAGCTCCGAGCGGCCATTTCGGTCGCTGGTCAGGCCACGCCCCCCGTCTCAATTGAGTGAGCCACTCACCGAAATGTCCACAATTCACACCTCCATGCATGGGGCTTGAGCCGCAGCAACTAAGCACCTCTGACTTGCCTGCTGAAAGCAGTGGATGTGATTTTTATGGCCAGACACCCTTCAAATAAAAACATGTATTCAAGGCATTGGGAGAAAGGTGGGGCCTGGTGTAGGGACCATCGGCTTGATCTCCTATGGGCCAAGTTGTCAAATGTTTTGTGCCTTATCTTTGGCGCAGCAAAGCTTTGCAGTAGACAATTAAAGGTTAGGTCAACTTTCTCTGTCTTTTTGTTTACGCCTGACTAACCTACTTTAATCAAGTCACCTGTTGTGATGAGGTACCTAAAAGGTTTGACACACGTTTATACAAAAGCCATTATGCCTCAATGGGACCTTAACTTGATCCTCACTTTTCTTTTGGTCGCACAGTTTGAATCCAGGCACAGTTGTTACCTGCAGCTCCATACCATGAAGATGTTTTTCTTCACTGTCACTTCTGTGCTCCGTGTAAGATATCAACAGGTGCTGTCATTGCAACATTCATACACCACTGTTTTTTGTTGTTGTTTTTTTTCGACAAATTGGTGCTGAGGTTCCGGGATGCCTTTCGGCCAAAGATTGTATCTTCCTGCGATGTAGGTCAATTCCTCAGCCTTCCTGCATTTCTCTCCCTGCCACATTCATCAAAAGAGAATGAGAGGCTCTCCAACAGCTTGATCCAAGGATAACCGTTGGTTTTTATATTGATGGCCGTAAGGAGGAATAATGTGTAAACGGCCATCTCTTCGTGGGCTTTGCTGTTTTCATGAAGGGGAAGGCAGTGCAGAAATTAACCCTGTTCAAGTGGATTGTTCTGTGCTAATGACTTTTTATGTGCAGGCCAAGATGAAACCCCTTGAGGGCCTGCAAGATCATTCTAACTGAGCTACCTCAACTGCATAGGCATGGGGTGTTCATGTCCTAGGCAACTGACAGGCTTCTAAATAGGCGTCGGTGCATATATTTACCAAGTAACGCTTGAGGATTCTGTAGTTAGAAATACCCATCAGAAGGTCCGTTAATCCTCTTTTCGGTGGATACTTTATTCGTAGATTCCACACCACCCTCCTCCATTTGTGACCTGGGTAAGATAGTAAAGGATGGAGTGGCACCATCCCAGACCCAGTTCTCTAAAATGGTGTGTCAAGTAATTGGACTAATTGAAATTAGGTTTTGAATGCCTAGAGTCTGTTACACATTATGTTGTGCATTATGTGGAAGCTGATTTCATTGAGATGGTTGGTTTTTACCTGAATGGTGGGAGGTCATGGAGTATGCGGATCAGCATGAAGGTAGGTAGTTGGATATGATTGTCAATAGCAAAATGTGGTGCGTGAGGTCAATATAGGGCAAGATTGCGAAGGTGTCTGGATAGAGTGAGGCAAATAGGCTTATGTTTTGTTAGTGATCAAATGGTTTGTACTTTTAGTATATTCAGTTGAAGCTTCTGTGTTGAAAGCTGATCATTCTCTTAAGTGGTCTGTTGCTATGCTGAGGTGAGCTTTGATTGGTACCAGAAATAATGTGGTAAAGATTAACTGTTGTGCGTCTCAGGTTGTAAGTAGCTAGGTTGAGTTTAAGTTGAAGTTAATACCAGAACACCCTCTCTCAAGATTACCACTTTGGGTTCATGGCTCAATTGAAGTATGAAGAGAGCCATCATCCATGTAGACAAAACCCTAAATTGCCAATAACTTTAATTCACATCTCCTGATCCTACTAGATATCTGCAGCCTTTGACACACTTGATCAACAAATCCTCTGTAATACCCCTTTATTCTTGGACCACCAAGATTCATTTCAACTTCAGCAATTTTCAACTTTTAGCTGAGGCTCTTGGAAGTCCTTCTGACCGACAAGTAAAGCAGAGCAAAATTCACAAATATGCCAACTACTCCTATCTACGTCAGGCTCACAGCAGGGAATTAAATAGCACAGCTCAAATGTTCCTTCGCCAGCATCCAGATTTGCATGCATTAACTCATCTCATCAGACCGAGATCCTTCTAAAAGCCAGCAGCATTCAACAGGGATGTGTCTAGGAATTGTTTTTAACAATAAACGTTCATGCTCATTTTCTCACTGAGAGTTGATATCTGCTCCACTGCTTCAAAATCCATAGCTCAAAAAAGACGCAAGCCAAGTTGCATCAACTCATTACTCTGTGCAAAGTGAAAACCATTTTCTTCAAATCTACTACAGGAAAGCCATACTTGCCATTCACCCTTCTCAATACAAGGGTGGCAACTCCTGTTTGATGGTGTCTGTAAGAAATGGTCGTATTAATTGAGGGGGTTGTTAGACCTGACATCCTTTAGGTGGCATTCCCCAAAATGTTTTGCTTTCAATCCTCCTGTTTTCCTGGTTTTATTTCTGTTGGTTTAGGACTATGTGCACTTTACCCCTGCTAACTACTGCTAAAGTGCTTGGTATAAAACGTGGTACAATTGGCATCTACCGAATTGTTTCATTTAATGTACCTGTAAGTCTCTAGTAAATGGTAATATCTCTACCCAGGGCTTGTAAAATAAATGCTACTAGTGGGCCTGCAGCACTCTATTTGCCACCCACTAAAGCAGCCTTTTAAAGCATGTCTCAAGCCTACCACTGCAGTCTGTAGTGCAGTTTTAAACTGCCATTGCGACCTGACAAAATAAACCTTTTGCCAGGCATAAACCTTTCTTTTTAAAGTTTGTAAGTCACCCCAAGGGTAGGCCCTAACTACCCAGAGGGCAGGCTGCTGTCACAATGTGGTAGGATTCCTGAGAACTTGCACAACAACTCGGGGACCACCAAATCTGCTTGTCGTTATGATAGACTCTTGGAGTGGCCAGGCGAGGGAAAGGTTTTTGGGGTGGGAACAGCTGGGAAGGAGACCTAATAAAAAGGAAGACCTTTATCCTTGCCTTATTCGCGAACCCTCCTACTAATCCCCTCCCACTTAGTTATTCAATTAGTACCTGGAATAGGGCGTCGGCCCTGAAGATCCAGCCCTTGCTTTAGAACCCGGAAGTCCAGGGAAAATGAATTAATTGGCACAAGCGAAAAGAAAGGGAATCTGGTTAGGCTTTGACTCCTGTAACACCCTCAATAAACATCTAGGCTTGATCAGGCGCTATCCAGTTACAAAACCTGATACATAGCACAATTTTAGTCCCTGTAAGGATTCTGTCTCTCTTTGAGGGTCTGGATGATGTCAAGTTTTCCTCCCTCTATATTTAATGCTTAAATCCTGGAAATATCTTTAGTTATATTGTTCACTAATTCCTTCTGGACTAGTGCTCGAAACCTATGCCAAAGCTTTCTGTATGTTTCATCGTAAAATAGTCAACACTTACATATCACAAAGTTAAGTTAAAACTGCAGCTCTAACAATGTCAATACGCTTAGAAAAACACAATATTGCCAAGCGTGATGTTTCCTTGCGTATCTATATCCATGAACTTGGGCTTAGTAATTATGCGCAACTGCGCTCATATCGTGAGAGATTGTTCCGATCTCTGTGGGCTCGATAGGCTGCTCCCGCTGATGCAGGCAAGGATTCTAAGCAGAGGAAAAGATCAGTGGATGAGCAGGAAGATTCTCTTTCCTTGGTGGTTCCTCCAGAATTATGAGCGCACGGTCTAGGGGCAGGGCTCCTTTTATACAAATGAGGCTCCAGCCCAGATTGCCGCCATTCGGGGAAGGTGGGACATGAAGTCCCATCAGAATAAAAGACCATCTGAAAGTGAAACTGCAGGCTAACGAACAAAGGAACAAATCAAAACATAAACTAAAGAATGAACAACACGAGACAGCACCTATATGGCCGATGACTCCAACAGTTAAACCACCACTTCCCTTTATCAGATGTTGACCAATGTATCTTGCCACAGATCAACCCTCATAGCGACCAAAGTGTCTTGTGACTGGTCTGCAGAGGATGCATAGAGGTGGCACTAGACCTAGAGACACAAGAAGTCACCAGAGCGGGAGTCGTGACAGGTGCATAGTAGTTAAAAGGGAGCACATGTAGGTTTAGGTTTTTCATGTCCTGGCAGTTAAAATCCTTTTTTACTGTTGTAAGGCCTATTTCCCCCATTGACTAACACTGGGTTACCTTATTACATTTGATAAGTTATAACTTTAGATTGGGAGGAGATGGAGATATGCGGTTTAGACTCACCTTCATCCTAGGCTAAAATGGCTGACTCAAGGGGTCAGTTGGCTGACCTACCGTGTGAGCACCGTGGCAGTCACGATCTCCACCTTCATGCTTGGAGATGAAGTGACGACACCTGAACATTTTCGATCTTCCCCCGGAGGTGGTTGGTGTCATCTTGGCGGCCAGATGTCCCTCGACGAAAACTGTATACACCTGTCGTTGTGACACATTTGTGGTTTCGTGCAGTGCTCACCAGATTACCCCCCTACCCCCGCTATTGCCCTGCACCTCTCTCCCCCCACCCCCCTTTCTCACCTCCTTGCCAAACTGTCTAATGTTTTGTTATTTGTTCTGTCTCCTGCTCGGCAAGGTTGGTCTGTACAGTTAATGGTTGTCTTTCGGTCCTCTCTGCCTTTTTACAGTTGCCTGATCACCCCTTTTTGTTTAAATCACCCGTGAATTTTCAAAAGGGCTGCAACACGTTTCCCTCTTTTCCTTTTGTCATGCCCCAATTGGACCTTAATCTGGTCCTGATGTATCTGATGTGTATTCCAAGCTGCTTCACAGGTTTCTCCTATGACTCCTTACTATCAAGACCGTATTTCTCATTGCCATCACTTCGGCACAGTTGTGAGTGAGCTTCAGGCTCTCTGTGTCATACCACATACACTTCCTTATTCCCAGATAAACTGGTTCTATGGACACGGGCATCCTTCCTGCTGAAAGTTGTGATGCCATTCCACAACGGCCAAACCATAACTCTGACGGCGTCTATGCCCCGCCTCAACCGTCTAAGGAGGAGACACTTTATTGGTTGGACCACAGTAGAGCGCTGAACTTTTACGCAGATCGCAAAAGGCAGGGCAGTGCAAAAAGTCATCTCTAGCTAAATTGTGTTGTGCATAAAAATCTGCAACGCATTGGCTAAAAAGCAGCCTCCCGAAGGACTGCCTGCTCATTCTACCAGGGCCAAAGTTGCTACCACTGCGTTAGCATGCCAAGTCCCCCCTGTCCCTCCCAGACATCTGCCAGGCAACTGCATGGGTGTCCCCCCACACGTTCACAAGGCATTATTGTCTTGATAGTCGGGTTCGCTGAGAGGGGCTTTTTGCTAGCTTGGTCTTGTCTGACTTTCTGGTTTGAGTCCACTCACAGACCCGCCTCCAAACAGCTACTGCTTTGGTATCTATTCAAATGGTAAGGAATCTCCGGCTAGAAGTCTGTCAGAAGAACAGGTTACTTCACTTCGGTTATACACTTGGGTTGAGACTCTATCCAGCCGCAGATTCCTCACCGAACCTCCCCTTTCTGATGTTAGACTCTATCCATTAATAAGATCGCACATCTAGGAATTTTTAAATGGTCTATCAATTTGCTTTTGGGGCACTGCAGCAACTGACATCAGCACATGGGAATGGAACCTATATAGGACCTGCACGTAATTTCCGGAGTGGAATAGCGTCTGTGCAGAGCTGCAAGGAGTCACCTTCCAGCACACAGATACTACTGAAAGGTTTCCTTATCCAGTATGATGCCTGGGGGGTATATTCTAAATGTGAGAAATCTACAGCTATAGTCTCTAGCAGAAACAGTGTTATCGAAGGAAAGCAACTTGTTCTATAATGGTAAAGTCAGATTTTAAGTCCCAATTCTGAAAATGCAAGTTTTAGAAAGTTGCCATTTTCTTACCCTCAACTATTTATGCCTTCTGCCAGTGTCCTGGTTCACATGACTTTGAATGGCTCTGCAGTTGGGGTTTGTATATTCCTTCCAGACAGTGACTCAAAAGGGGCTTAGGTGTGTACAGAATGAGCCATCGTTGCAGGGTGGCTGGAGGAGGAGCTGAACCCAGCTCCACTTACACTTCAAAGGGCTTTGCCTTCAGCACACCCAAAGGAATCTGACTCCAGGACTTCTCTGACTTTTGTCACCCCAGATTTGAAGCCTTGGCAGGGGAAGGGGGAAGAACTTTCCAGAACCAGATGTGGGTGTAGGGCAGGGAATTCCCCTACCCATCCCCCGACATGCACGCGCTGGCACCAAGTATAAATATTGGACCTCTGGTGCCACTTATCATAACACTCCTGGGCCCTTGAAAGTTACAGAAGGACTGCTTTGCTGTCTGAGGAGGCAGACTAGACCTGCTTGCCTTCATCCCAGGCTAACCAGATTGACTTCAAAGGTCAGTTGGCTGACCTACTATGTAAGGTACAGGAACACCACATGCTTCAGAGGCCCCCTGCAGCTTTCCAGCTGACCTTCTGCAACTGGACCTGCTTGAGCTCTGCTGGAGTGTCTGTCTGATCCCCAGGAGGTTCCTCCCTTGGTCCTGAATTGTTGACTGGCATCAGAGTGTTATACTCCTCAACAAAAGTTAAAAGTGGGTTGCGGGGGTACCACAGGGGGTCAGGACTCATTGCAGCAGACGCCAGCAGCAGAGTCTAGTGCAGGTCCAGTTGTACTGGACAGTTGCAGGGGAAGTGGCCTCTGAAAGCTTGTTGTGTCCCTGTAACTCAAACTGAAGGTCAGCCAACTGACCCTTGTAGTCACTTCTGGGAACCTGTGTTAGACGCAAGCAGGTCCATTCTATAATAATTTTTCAGATAGCAGGGCATTCCTTTTGATCTTCACAGGTCCTAGAGGAGAGGTATATGGTGTCCACATTTATGCCCAATTCCAGCCTGTGGCTAGGGCAAACTCCTAGCCACTCCCTAACCATTAGGGTAAACGTTCCCAGCGGTGACCCTACCCACTTTCACATCCTCTCCTATGTGCTTTACTGTAAACTACACCACACTGTAAACCAACATGGCAGAACCCTTCTTTCCTGGCGAGAGATCATTGTGCCCACCTAGAGATTAGACTAGGACAATGGGCAAACCCTCTGTTGTAGTCACTTCAAACTAATTCTGGAGCCACTGAATTTAGACTCGAGCTGATAACGAAGACAAATGGAGGTAGAGCTAGATCTGAGCTACATCTGCCAGTGACAGGGTAGGCATCATTTGAAGCTCAGGAATGGGCTGGGCACAACCCCCCCCAGGCCATCCTGCTCAAGGAGGAAAAAACGCCTCTCCACACCCAAGCCGTTTGTCAACTGTCAGGAAGCAATCCTCATCTTTTCATAAGGGAGTGTAGAAAGCTGGCTCTGTATATACTATACCAAAGTAAGGTGTAGTGTGCACAGAGCCCATTGGAACTCCAAAGGTAGGCAGAAGTAAAAGTAGATAATACCTTACTCTCTATTTGTGTTAGTGTGGGCGAGCAGTAAGGCTTTAGCAGAGGGTAGTGTTAAGCATTTATTGTACCAACTCAGGCAAGAAATGATGTCACACACTCAAAGACTAAACTCGGACCAATTTGTTTGTATAAAAATATTATTTAGTTATTTTATTTCTAGACCCAAGCTAGGCCTGGTGCAGGTGAGTGAAACAATACGTTGCAATACTTATGCAATAATTTACAGTTGAATGCAGGTTCAAATGCAGTTGGTTGATTTACAGGTAAGTCAATCAGAATTACTTTTCAGTTACTTTGTAGATTACAGTACACGTTACTACTTGAATTACTTTTTAATTCACTTTTGCTAATCTGTGTGATATGCCTAGATATCACACTGAGACATTTCCTAGACAAAAGGTAAGTAATTCACTTTTGGTATTTTTGCAGTTTTTCAAGTTTTCATACAAACCAACTCCACACTTCGAAGAATTTTCGAAGAAAAGCAGTCAATGCAATCCTATGGGAGGAAATGAAGTTATCGGTTCACAGGTAAGTACTTGTTTGTGGGAATTGGTATTCTGGGGTTAGAACCAGGGTTCCCCCAGGGTCGAGGATGCATTCTCAGACCACCATCAGTGGCACAAGGGCAGCCTGGTGCAGAGTGCCGAGGCCCAGTGTTATCCAACGGCAGATAGGGGGCCTCCAGTTGGCGGCAGCTCACGAGCAGGCCACAAGGTTGTGAGCGCAAAGCTCCTGGTGTTAGGCTCTGGGCAAAGGGGATCCGAGTTAGCACACAAGGTGCACCCACAGCGGCACAGGGGCCGCAGGGTGCTGTTTTGGCGTTGGGTGCCATGTTTTCAATGAGGATTGCCGTTTTTGTCTGCATGCTCGGTCCATGAAGACTTCTGGGAGGAACCAACAGCCGGACAGGTAAGTTGGAGGGCTCAGGGACATAGGTGCACCTCTGGTTCTCTTCTCCAGGGCGCAGGGCGACTGGATGCAGGGGTGTCTTTTGAGGTCAGATTTCACCTTACCGGGCCACTCCCTGTTGGGGGTGGTGGGAGGCTCTTTGTGCAGAGGCTGCAGGCGACGTCTGGGAGTCCTGGAGGGGTCAACCCACGGTGGACTCGGACTCTGGAGCACTGGGGGTCCTCGATGGGATGGGTGGGCCACCCGTATTCGGGCCATAGGCGTCGGGTGCAGTGGTGGTTCCAGGCGTCGTTTTTTTTTTGTCGTCAGCAGGCTCAGAGTCTTTCTTGGCTGTTTCTTTTGAACAGAGCTGCTGTTCACAGGAGATCCGGTCTTTGTTGAAGACAGTCAGTTCTCCCAGGGATTCTGGAGGTCGCTGGCTGCAGGACAAGGTGACTTTTGGCGCAGGATCTCTAGAAACTGCAGACGGGCTGGTAGGGCTGGGGCCAAGTCAGTTCTTCTCTGCAGTCTCCTCTGCTGGGCGTCTTCTTTCGTCCTTCTTGGGTTGCGGGAATCTGTCTTCTTGGTTCACGGCTGCCCCTAAATACTGTATTTATAGGGCGTTTTAGGGGTCTAAAGGTCGGTAGCCAATGGGCTACTGACCTTAGGGTGACTACACCCTTGGTGTGCTCACCCCACGTGGGGGAGTGGGCACAATCCCTAGTCCTGATTGGAGAGTGCCTGCCATCTGCAAGATGGCGAGCACTGAAGAGTGGGCTTCACCTCGCTGCCCCCACCTGAGGGGTGGGGTTGGCAGAGGTGTGCACACCTTCTGGGCTGTGCTAATTTTTCCCGCCAAAAACGAGGGGAGACAGGAAGGGGGCCTGTTCCTGATAGCAGATGGGGCTGGGGGTCGCGTTACAAAGGCGGCAAGGCCTTTGAAGCTCCCCTGCCACAGATGGCTCTTTCTGACCCTGGGGAGGTGTGAACACCTCCGCCCAGGAAAGGCTTTGTTTCTGGGCTCAGGGAGCGGAGGCTCCCACCCCAGGGGTCCAGCAACAGGTCTTGTGGTGGCAGGCTGGCGTTTACCAGTCGGGGAACCCACCAGAGGCTGGTCGTTTTTAAGGGGACATCTCTAAGATGCCCTCTGAGTGCATTGTATACTAAATCCCTCACTGGAATCAGTGTGGGTTTATTATGCTGAGAAGTTTGCTACCAAACGTCCCAGAATTCAGTAAAGCCATTGTGGTGCTGTGGAGTTCGTAATGACAAATTCCCAAACCATATACTCTTTATGGCTTTACTGCACTTACAATGTCTAAGAATGGACTGTACCCTCACCAGTGGTATAGTGCACCCAGCTAGAGGGGGCGTCTTACCTATACCATAGGCAGTAGGTTGTAGGCATGACGCACAGGAATGTGTGCCATGTCGACTCTTCACTTTTCTCTGCACCAAAACACGCAGCCTTCAATAGCAGTGTGTTTTTCTTTTTTGTTGGATTGTCTTTGATTTTCGAAAAGAATACAAAAAGAGAGAAGCAACAGGGAGAGGGAACAAATATGCCCATACTGTGACATATTAACAAGATTATGTATTTCCATATACATTGGTGGAGACAAATAGAGTAAGTGCAGTATTGATAGGGCAATATACCGTCACAAATACGTGTGTGTGTGTGTGTGTGTGTGTGTGTGTGTGTGTGTGTGTGTGTGTGTATATATGTATGTATATATATATATGTATGTATATATATGTATGTATGTATATATATGTATGTATGTATATATATGTATGTATGTATATATATATATGTATGTATATATATATATGTATGTATATATATATATGTATGTATATATATATATGTATGTATATATATATATATATATATATATATACACAGGACCTCTAAGGGTGGCACAATAAGTGCTGCAGCCCTTAGAGGAATTCCCTAGTCACAGTGCCCTTGGTATCCATGGTACCTTTTACAAGGGACTTGCATGTGGCCAGAGAGGTGCCAATTGGGGGGTACAAAGTTACAGTTTTGGGAAAGAACACAGGCCCTGGGAACCTGATTGGCAGGGACCCATGGCACATCAATTCAAAGTGCATCAGAAATCTGGCAAAAAGTGGGGGGGTTACTGCAACAGAAACCCTGCTTCCTACAGGGAGCCATTATCTGTCAGGTGACACTAACAAAAAAGTCCTTTTGGCTTAAGCAGAGAGCTGTCAATTTTCTAAAAGTGTCATTTCTAAAACGGTAAATAAAATTTGATTTGACCATTACGTTGGATTTTAAATTACTATTAAAATGAGTCCTTGAACCATTTTGCTAGCTGCTCACAAACTGACATTTTGCATTAAAGCATGGTATAGTATTAACCAGCGTTTTCTCACGGGAGAGCCTGCATTGCTTCAGTGAAAAACCACTTTTAGGCAGTTTTCACTGCCTGGGAATGTAAAACATTAAATATCATATAATACCAGGCACCCTGCCCTTTGGACATTTAGAATTGGGAACCAACCCTAAACACAATTCTACACAATAGGATTTATTCAAAAAATGTTTAGCAGGTAAAAGAACGGCTACAGTAATGTGGGATAATATGCTCAAATTGTGCACAACTGAGTGAAAAGTGCATCAAAACAGAGAAAAGACGAATAACTCTGGACTCCTTGGGTGATTTATAAAATTGAGTCAAAATATAGTGTATATATATTGTCTAGTCAACTGCGATTCAACCTCACGTCAGAGGTCATCCTCAGGACAAGGGAAATGGGGAGAGCACATTCGTGAGGGTCGAACTTCCTGCTGGGTAGGAGAGGAATTTGATAGGACCCAGTGATGAAGATGAACCAATCAGGACTTAAGGCATATTAGGTAAGAGCTCCTGGTGAGTAGGAGTGGGCTGAAGAATAAAGACTCTCTCCTGACAGGATAAAAGAACGGGCAGAAAGGTGAGGCCGCTCCTAATGGAAATCAGTCCCTGCGGTGTGCTGCCATCTGGGAACTATTTGAATTTGCAGGCAAGGACTGAATCTGCACCAAACACTGGGTGGAAGGCTAATTAAGACTGAGCGCTGCATCCACTGTTTGCGCGCTTGTGACAAGTCAATCCAGTCCACACATTGTCACATGTCCATTGCCATTTTTTTACCTGCTAAATTATTTGTGAATAAACTATATTGAATATAACTGTGTTTAGGGTTGGTTCCTAAATTAATTTTCAGATTTATATAGGTCTTGGAAAGATACGCTATATATTTGTGAATGATGTACCGTTTGTGGAGATCTTATATGTCCATACAACCGTTTAATTATAACTTGTCAGAAAGAAGTCTGCATTGAACAATTGTGTGTTTTATGCTGGTTAGCAAAGTGCGCACACCCTTATGTTCGCTACTATGAGCATTTAAGGGCTACTTTGGGGGTAACATTCAAGTATTAAAAAGGTAAGTTTAGGCCTGGCAAAAGGTTTTGCATGGTCAAAATGGCAGTTTAAACTGCACACCTAGGCTGCAGTGGCAGGCTTGGTGACCAGTTTATAGTGCTACTTTACCGGGTGGCACAATGAGTGCTGCAGCGCGCTAGTTGCATTTAATTTACAGGGTCTGGGTACAGGATGTAAGCCACTGCCACCATGTAGTAAATTTAATGTGCCAATTAGGTGTATACCAATTTAACAGGTTTGGAGGTGAGAGCACAAGCAGTTTACCAGGAGTAAAGTACAGAGTCCTGGGGCCAACAAAATACAGGTTCAGCAACAGAAGGCAAATACCTGTGGTGGCCCTGTAGAAAGGGCTAATTTTCAACCGTGTCCATAAATCACATCTAGCTTCCCTGTACTTTCTGAAAAAAGTTTTCACTTTGTTGCTTGACCTATCAAGAGGCAGAAACAGCTTGTCTCGCCGATTCACAAAAAACTCTCCTGGCTTACTCTGACAGCCTCTGTTGCCTTCAGAGCCTGTAACACTTGCAAAGCATGAGTGGCCACGGGGTTGTAGGGTGAGTGGGAAAGATCTGGTATGAAGCAGGAATCTGCCACTTGGGAAGCAACACACATTCTTTTTCTCTTTCTGGTAAATTTGACTGGTGAAAGGAAAAGCTGCCTTTAGGGACAGTGGGCAAGAATCAACAACCCAACTGCTTCAAATCTTTAATAATCAGCTGTAGGTCCCAGCCCCAGCATGAATGTGTTTAAGGGATGTGCTGGCTCTTCTTGCTGTGGGCAGCACTCGTCCTCCAATAGGTGCCCACCCTTTGTATCAAGGAGATATTGGTGATCGCTTATGGGTATCTTAAGGAGTCTGCAAAAGTCATTGCAATCACTTCCTTACTGCTTTAACTCTGCTGTTGCTGATCAGCATTCACAATCTTTCTGATGGTGGTGATTACTCTGGAACAGGAAGAGGGGTCCAAAATATTGGGCAGTCTTTGGATTATTCGCAGGGTGTGTAAACGATCTCTTAACCAGGCTCCAAGTCCTGCAGAACACGGCTGCCAGATTGGTGTTGAATCTCCCTCCGAGATCCTCCTCGGCCTCAAACTTAAGAACCCTCCACTGGCTCCCTGTCAGAAAACGAACCCGTTTTAAGATTCTCTTCCTAACTCATAAAAACATTTATGGAAATGGTCCCGGTTACTGGAAAAAGAAACTTAGCTGGTATTGCCCATGCAGGGCTCTAAGATCCAGCAACAAATTTCTTTTAAATTCTATTAAAATCCGTGCAACTATAATGGGGGGGGAGATCTTTCTCCTTCCTCGCACCTGCTTTTTGGAACAAACTACCCCTATACTTGCGCACCATCTCAAGTCATAATCATTTTCGTGGGGAGCTAAAAACTTGGCTGTTTGACCTCTAACGGCTCTGCTTAATTTAACATCTGAGCTTTTCTGCAAGCGCCATGAGACTTTCGGGTGATATGTTTGCGCTAAATAAATATTCCTGATTTGATTTGTGTGGTGCGTCAGTAGATATCTAAGGTGCAACCTGTCACCTTCCAGGTAGTGTGGCGTTTGAGAAGTGTACGCTTTCAATACTAGTTGTGTGTGGCAATGGGTTTAGGATTTTCCCTACCAAGGGTTGGTGTTCAGGGGTGAAATAACTGACCTACAATGTTTCATCGAAGGGATATTCTATTTCAGAAATGTTGTCTTGGTTTCAGCAAAGCACGGTTTCAGAGGATCAGAAACACTTCAGTCAGGTTTGTTTTTGTTTCAACGCCCTTTAATGGGATTGATTAAATGATCTACGCAACTGTTGACCACATTTTGCTTTGTAATAAAGGTCTTTTTTTTTTAATCAAATTGACTCATAAGAGGTTATTCCCCTAAAGAAAATTTATTCTGGGGAGCATTTATTGGAAGCTTTATTTGTTACCCACACTTTCAGCCAAACGGGATCAGTTATCTACTGCGACCCTGCAAAATATGCAGCACGAAACCAGAAATACCAACACCATGCTCAAATTTGTGATGATAAAGTACTATGCATTTATGGCTTACAAAATAATGTTTTCTAAAAGGGTTTTTATAAAGCTCTCAAATATTAAAAATGTGTACTGGCGCTAGATACCGGAGCACAGCGATCCAATACCAAACAGAAAGAGAATCAACCAAAGAACAAGAAAAGCGGCGTCAGAGGGTATTCAACCAGGTCTTCAGGCTGTAGTGGTTAGAGTGCGCTAAATGTCTCATGGCCCCACATGTATGGAGCTCTGTGTGTTACAGTGAATAAGGTTTTCTCAGTGGTGCATACTGAACATACAGCAAGTCACCATCAAAGTTCCTTTACCTATAAAAGCATACCGTTTACTGCCGTATGCCTCTATATGCTCACATAACTCTTGTTGACTTTGAAATGCCGGATTGGGTGCTGTTAGGGGCCCTTTAATGTCACAGGTGACTAAGAGTAGCTTGCATTTGTTTTCTCCAAGGCTAGAAAGTGTGAAGCTGCCCGGTTTGATGTTAAAACTAATCAAGCAATGGGAAAGCCAATAGGTCTGGCATTAGCCTCAACCTTTTGAATTTGTAAATTCATGTTTTGTTCTGCCATGATTTTTGCAAAACTCTATTGTTGGGGAAGCTGCTGGGCCCTCATCAATCCTTAAAAAAAAATTGAGAGAAAAAAAGAAATAAAAACTGACTAAAGCCACACTTTTGGTCTCCAAAGCACATTACCATAGCAGTCAGCCAATGGCAGAGTGAGCTGGACCCATTGCCCCATGATGCATCTGGAGTGGGTGAACAAAATATGAATGACACAACAGTAGTCTGAGGGATAACGTTTGGCTGAAAACCCCTATAAGTAATTATGTTATACATATAATTTTAGTAAAATGAAATGGTCTCGACTGAGACAAAAAAAGCCAATTGGTCAGGCGTTGGATGCCAGCCTCTTGCCTTTGCTAATGCTTTTTTGTAAAAGGGGGGGGATGGGTTGAGCTCAATAAGAACAGTAAAAAGTATGATAATTATGAATTGGCATCCAGGAATTAGGCTGGCAGAAAGGGGGGTCGACTTTCAGGCTCCATCACAGAGACCTTAGGTCTGCTTGCTTCACATTATAGGTGGAGGGAGGGGGTTGGGGGGGGGGGGCGCAATACTCGCTAAAGGAAGGGGGACAATGGTAAAAAAATGTCTATCTGATAAGTATGGCCGATGGGTAATTGTGGAGTGTCAAATACAAGGACTTATTTTTACGCTCTGTTCAGTTTACGGACCTACGGTGGATGATCCTGAAATGTTTAACCATGTTAATATGCAATTGGCTAATTGGCCTCTCCCGATTATTGTGTGTGGAGATTTTAATATCAACGGCTTAAATGGGCTGTGGAAAAGGGACCCAGCTAAATTTGTAGACCGTAAAAAGAAAGGCCATAGGGCCTTAATCCAATTGATGGAGGATAACGGGCTTACGGATGTATGGGAGCAGTCAACCCCTTTGGGGACAGGGAGCACGTACTATTCAGCACCTCACAGGGCCGTATATCGTCTAGATTATTTTCTAGTTTCCTCTTCTCGCCTCTCCCTTTGTAAAATCAAACTACCACGATTGGTATCTGATCACAACCCCTTGGTTCTAGAGGTTCAAAAGCCTGCGGTAATCGCACAGGTAACAAGCTGGACGTTTGAACGAGCCTTACTGCAGGATGTAAAATACGTTGAACACATGAATAAATGGCTTAAAGAATTTCTTGAGGTTAACAGGGGGAGTGCCGAGCTCGGGGTAGTTTGGGGTGCTCTTAAAGCAGGCATTAGGGGGGAAACTATGAGCTATTCTTTGAAACGGAATAAGATGGAAAATTGGAGATGGAGGCCACACAAAGACTAATTGCGGATCTAGAAGAAGAATTGGTTAGAGCAATTGGCTCTAGTCTTAACATTGATGAGATTGTACAGAAACTGGCATTAGCAAAAGCTACCGCAGGGGACACCATTGCTGCGAAAGCAGCTGGTAAATTCTTGGCGTGGAAACAAACCCACCATGAATTTAGCGAACAAGTTGGACATATTTTAGCAGTAAGGACCAGACAGATAGCTACTAGGGGGGATATCGCGGAGATTAAAACATCGGATGGGACGGTCGCTACCACCCCTAAGGATATCTGCAACGCACTCCATGGGTATTATCAAAATCTATATAGTGAGGACATTGTTAGGGATTCTAAAGATGTAAGGGATTATCTAGAGCTAGCCCCTATCGAGGTATTTTCTACAGAAGATTCCACAGCCATGGAGGTCAGTTTTTCAGATGAAGAAATCCAGGGAGCCATTAAAGACTTACCATCAGGTAAGGCGGTAGGCCCTGATTTTATTCCGCTTGAATTCTATAAAATCTTTTTTTCAATTTTGGGGGAAGTTTTATGTTGCGTAATGCGCCAGGTACAGAACGGACAAACACCTCCGCAGTCATGGGGAGAAGCTAGTATGATCAATTTTTTAAAGAAAGACCAACCCCCTAACGAACCTGGATCTTATAGGCCTATCAGCCTAATGAATAGCGACGCAAAGATTTATTCAAAAATTTTAGCCAACCGCCTTAGTACAAATATAGGGAAGGTGATTTCGACCCGCCAGCATGGTTTTATCCCTGGCAGGGGAACTGCTGAACATATCAGGAGAGTCTGCACCTTGTTTGATGGCACCTCAGTCACACGAGACCCTATGGCGCTTATACTGCTTTATGCGGAGAAGGCGTTTGATAGGGTCTCGTGGGGCTTCCTCTGGTCTGTACTGGAGAATGTAAACATTGGTAAGGGGTGCATAAGAGCTATACAGGCGTTGTATAGGAATCCTAAGATTCGACTCCGTGTTATGGGAGGACAGAGCGATCCAATAGATATCAAGCGAGGAACTAGGCAGGGGTGCCCGTGCGCACCCCTTTTTGCTTTTTATATTGATCCCTTTATCAGGAGATTAGAGTTGAACAGAGGCATTCTCCCAATACAGCTTAACGGATTTGAAACAAAGATCTTGGGTTATGCAGACGACCTGGTAATTACGGCCGCTAACCCCTCTGTAGCTCTAGACGAAATAGAACATGAGGCAGAATGCTTTGGGGCAGTTTCTGGTTATAGACTCAACCGGGGAAGACGCAAATCGTTGTTAATGAGAAGACCAACTTGGTAGACCCAAGAGTGACCGATTCGGCCACTTATTTAGGGGTTGTTATCACATCGGATTTAACCAAGGTCGTTGAAAAGAATCTTGCACCAGTGATCCAGAAATCAAGGAGGGATCTTGATAGGTTGAATAATTTACACTTTTCGATTGTGGGAAGATGTAACATTATTAAAATGATATTCCTCCCAAAAGTCTTATATTTGTTCAGAACGATACCCCTGAAGTTTGAGACCTTTTGGTTTAAAGAAATGGAAAGAATGATAAACAGTTGTATTTGGGCACAGGGGAAGACGAGAAGGGCACTTAAATTTATGTCCCTCCCCAGGGAGAAAGGGGGTTGGGCAGTGCCTGACTTAAGATCATATTATTGGGCCGCAGCATTACAATATATGCGTGGGCTACTGGGAGGCACGGTTACTGACAGGTGGAGGGATGATGACGCTGTACCGGATGTATATGATCTACTTATAGATGGTGAAGCGCGTAATTGGCTTCTGAGCTTTAGCGAGGCCAGCTATTATAAAAAAGTTAAATTTAAAACTTTGGGAGCAGCAATATTTGTTTGGTCTTCTGTTAGGAAAAAGCTGGGATTGGGCAGAATGAACCGTTATACTCCTTTATTTAGGAACCCATCCTTACCTGAGGTTTTTCATGACGTTGTAATGAGGCGGTGGGACGGGTTGGGTGTTAAAACTGTCGGCGATATTATAGACTCTGATGGCATAATTACATTCGAAAGAGCCCAAATCCGGTTTAATTTGGAGCGCAGGGAATTTTTTTAATTTTTACAGATTCGGTCGGCCCTTGTAAGGAAAAGTGGGGGAATAAGAGCATTCGACAGAGACACAGTTATGGAAACGGTGCAAAACCCCGAAGGGTGCTCTATCACCCAGATTTATAGTGAGCTAAACCAGCATCAAAACGATGATCTGGGAAAATATTCCGAGAAATGGCGGGGGAAGCTCGATATTGAAGGGAGTGAGTTTTTAGTCTCACTTAAGTTAGGATGTACGGTATTGAAGGTAGCTAACCTACAAGCTCAACACTTTAAAACCATCTTTGAACTTTACTATACCCCTGCAAGAATAGCCCAATGGGGGGGGGGGGCTATGGACATTTATTGCCCGCGCTGTCGCAGCGCGGAGGCCGATACGGTACATATGTTCGCCTCTTGCCCTATGCTGGACCCTTTGAAAAGGGCAATTGAACACTTTATGGGACAAACCTTGAGGATTCAAATAAGATTAACTAATGAATTAGTGGTTTGAGGTGTGGGCAGGGATGGAGTTCATGTAGCTCACCCCGAATTTTTATTTCTTGCCATGGCGGTTGTTAGGATTTGTGTGGCAGCCGCATGGAAGGACCCCAATCCTCCCACCTTTCAACAATGGGTATCACGGCTTTTAGCCATCTATACTTTGGAAAAGCGCCTTTACGAGACGAAAGGGTGGAAAGCTATGAAATTAGGGAAACTTATCTAGGCCCCAGTAACGGATTGGAAGGCTAGATTGGAGCGACCCCAGCCATAATTCTTGGTTATGAAAAATAGCATCTGTTATGATTTCAACAGCTCTCTCACTTTTTACTTATTGGGGGGGCGGGTATCTGGAACGTAACAGATTTAACAAATTTTGTTTTGTCTGACCGCTTCGCTGAAGATATATACATCAGACGACTTGTTTTAACTGTTTCCTGTCTCACTCTTCTTTTTCCTTCGATTTTCCTTTTGGTGTAAAGTAAACCTGTATAATATTGTATGGTTTTTTGTAATGATGAATGAAAAACTGATGGTGAAAAATAAAAAAGTTTAAAAAAACAAAACAAATAGAGGGTTGAATTGCTTGATAAATTTGCAAAAACAGATGGGGTTTGTTGTATAGGTAGAGACGGCTGTACAGATAGTTGCATTTATTGAGGGATGGATAGAGTTGCAAAGATAGAGTTGTGAAGACAGAAAGATAGATGGAGTTGCATAAGGGTAAAGAGATAAACGGATAGACGGGTAGGCAGACAGGTTAATAGGTAGATAGACTAGTAGAGAGGGTTCCAAAGAAAGACAAGAGGCAATTGGAATGTGCAGTACAGCTTCAATTAGTAATATAATAGTTAAATATCTACATCAGCACAACATACAAGAACACTGAAAGCAAGTTAGAAATACATAAAAGCAGGACATATGGAATAGATTGGATTACAAGTATTACTGCAGTCCTCAATTAAAATACGTCGGCATGACATACAGGATGCCCTCATAAATGCACTTCATTGTGTGCATTCTTTAAAGAGGATAATTTTATAATGGTATGCTGTGAAAAACAACAGCCAGATAAGCAAAGGCCACCCCAAAAGGAATTAGAGCAGCATTAGCTGGAGACCGGGACTGGTAAATCTGGAATGTGCCCTGTACTCCAATCAAAAACACGAAGAGCTGGTAGAAAGCGTCCTGCTATCACATCAGGCTCTACACACAAAGGCAACACTAAAGTAATAATAAATTAAAAACAAAAACATTTGCACTGAATGTAACTACCTTGTGTGCTTCCTTGTGAAAGAGCAAAACGCAGTCAAAGTGAAGTTAGACCGTGTCTGAAGTAGGCTCACACATTGCCCCATGTTGTATGCTGTGGTAGGCGGAAGCTAAATGTGAATGACCCAACAGCAGGCTAGTGGATGAAGAGATCTGTGTAGAAGTCCCTTTAAGTAAGCATATTATGCATATAATTTTAGTAAAATCACAGAATTTGGCTAACTCAGACTTACGTTTAGTAAAATCAAAAGGTCTTTGATAACGGCAGATCTGAAAAGGGAATATAAAAGAATAACTATCCTGGGATGAACCAGGGAAGCATGACACAAAAATGCAACTTGAGTTTAAGTAGTGTTGAGGTGCTGTTGTATGTTATGATATTTAGACTACAGGTGAATTGGGTAAGGTTGATCTCACAAACTCAAGGACTGCACATTTACTTTGTACTTATTTTTACCCATTTGAACCTTTTTAGTCATCCTCTTTGCATGTATTTTAACGGTCTATAAAAGAAAGGCACATAGCTTGTCGATATCATGACTATCAGTTTGGCTGCGATTCTAAAGCGTTTTTTATTATTTTTAGATGGTACAGACTTTTTCCCGGTGTATCCTGCGCTCTAAGGACGAGGTAGACTTGGACGAACTTCTGGCTAGCAGATTGGTCACATTTATGATGGATAATTACCAGGAGATTTTGAAAATTCCAGTTTCTTTGCAGACAGCTGTAGAAGACCATGTGGCCCATCTGCGAAGAGTAAAGGTAACCTTAGAAATCACACTCTACAGTCCTCCCTCCCACTTCCCCCCACGCACACACGCTACAGTCCTCCTCCACACACTCTACTTCCTGCCCTCCATACACACCACAGCCCTTTCCATACAAACACACACATTTTACAGTCCCCCCCCCCCCACTCACACTATACAGTCTTCCCCCATGTTCCCACTTCCACAGTGCCTTAAAGTTTTCAGTCTGCTTTCTTCTGTATTCAAGTGTCAACCTGTATTTATGATTTTCGTGGAAGTATTGCTTTTTATTTTCAACGATGTACTCAGTTGAAAAATGTTTTCTAGTTTAAGTAAATTATGTGTGACATGTTCAGTAGATCATTACAGCAAAAAGTACATTGCTTCTAGAAACCATGCACCTGTACAGTCAACCTGTAACAAGAAAAGCTACAGTGTAGATTGTTTAGTGGTGATGTGATTACTTGATCCCATTGAATTTTCAGCACAGAATGTGATGCATCACTTTGGAAGGCAAGTATAAATATGTGCAGGTATGTTTTGATTCGTAACCTAATTGTTTTGACTGAAGTGGCCATTAGTGATTAGCTTTGTTTTTACATTTTTACAATGCATTGCTTCAAATTTTAGACTATTCTAGAAATTAAGAACTACTGTCTGACAAAAATATAATGGTCATTGCAAAATAATTCTCCAATGATGCCTTGCACAGTTGATGTAGAAATTGCACAGTGGCAGTATTTCAATGATACAAAGGAGAAGGTGCCTAAAAGACAGTCGTCTGAGGATGCTGAAGGAAGAAAATACAAGGTACAGTGGAGAAGATCTGGGACGGAGCCGAAAGAAGTCTACCTCAACTTATAAAGTGGCAGAGGGCAAGCAAAAGCCCAAAGAGACTCTTGGTTCTAAACACCAAGATACCGTAGGAGGCAAACGCTCAGAACTGGCTTTGACTCTGAACGGTTGGGAGAATTCGGCGAGGGGCAAACTTCGGTGCTGAAAAAGAAGGCACCAGATTAAAAGAAATCGTTCGACGTCGAAGAAGAATGGAGGCTGGATTGGCTGCATTAATAAGAAGGAGCTCAATAACTTCTTTAACAGGGATACAAAGTCCCACTCAGCCCCTTTAGGCAAAAACAGGTCGAGATTAAGATCAAGACCGAAGAGCTAGAGCTGGAACTACCGGAAACACCAGATTCAGTGGAAGAGCAGCATGAGGAAGATTAAAACTTAGAAGCCGCCTCCTTTCAGGAGGGTATTTCAAGGCTGAATCTCTGAAAACTGACAGGATGTCGATGCATATTACCCTTGAGGCAGGTGTAGACGTATAACCCTCCATGGCCTTGCCACCAGAGGATATCTTTGTGCATAATGCAGTAGTCAAGCAGGTGGAAAACATCTACAGCGTCAAGCTAGAGGAAGAAGGTTAATTGTGTCTCCTCCTGAATACTTTACTACTTCTCAGCGAAAAAGCTAGTTCCTGCTGATGCTTCCAAGACCACAGAAGGGAAGCCTTCAAAGAACCAGCTACGTCAAAGGTTGATACTCCATGGGTGGTGAAGTACAGACTTCCCACATAAGACCCAGAGTACATCAGGGGTTCAGTGACTGCCAATGCCTTAATCTTTTCCACAGCTCGAAAGTGAGCGTATTCAACAGCATCAGTGGACCCAGCCCGAAGAAGAGGGCAAGTAGGTAATTCTGGTAGGGAGCAATATGGAGCATTCATCGGCAGTTCAATGAAGAATCGCCACTTCCAATGCACACCTGCAATAGGAGGCGATGGAGAGGCTCCTACAGCACCTTCCAGAGCAATACCAAAAGGAGAGAATCCTTCAACCAGGTTGGGAAGGCAGTCTCCAACATTTGCCTGAAGTCATCCCTGTAAGCCGCAGTCAACTCTGCACTGGAGCCACGCCTGGCTAAAGGTTTCCATGTTCAATCAGTAGGCTAAAGCAGGCAGCAGTAGTGAACATCCTCCTAATCAACAGCAACACCTCCCGACCTACTCTTGGGACCTTAACAGCAACACACCTGACCTTCTCTTCCTGACCGAAACATGGCTCAACCCAGCCTCCGACCCGGATATTGCTTCAGCCAACCCGCCCGCCTACAAAATCACACCCCAGGACTGAACCCCCACAACAAGGCAGAGGACTCGCGATCATCTAAAAAATACAATTGACTGCACCACCTCTATGGGCTCTGACACCAACCTCATGCAACCCCTCCACTTCAAAAAACGTATGGACTACAACGCCACCTGTAAGGGAACCCTCGCCTACCGTCCCCCAGTGGCCCAAGCAGATTCCAGCAACCACATTGCAGGCTTCATAGCTGCCCTCTCCATCAGATCAACCAACTCAATTTCCACCTGGAAGACACCACAGACCCTAACTCCATGGCCCACCTCGACAGCCTCCGCAACCTCTGGCTCACCCAGTTCGTCCAAGGACCAACCCACACAGCCAGCCACACCCTCTACCCTATTTTCTTCTCCAACAACTGGATCACCACCACCCATACCACCCCGCTCACATGGTCCGACCACTAGGTCCTACATTTCAAGATACCTGGCCACCAAACCACCCCACCAGAAAAACACAAAGCACCATCAAGACACTGGGGCAAAATATATTTTTTTAAACGGACCAAGGCCCTACAGGACTACCCACCCACATCGGGAACCTCTAGGTCAATGCCAAGCTCTTCAATAGATGGCTCGTTGACTGCCCCAACTGCACCGCTCCCACCAGAAACAAGACCTACAAAAACAACAAGTGTCCCAGCTGGTACACAAAGTATCTCAGGGAGTTCAAGCGCCACTGCAAACAACTTTAGAGAAAATGGAGACTCGACAAAAACACCATCGCAAGATTCACATACAAAGCCGCCCTCAACCTCTACTACCAACAGCTAGCTATGAGATGCAAAGAAAAAAGGCCCTAACTCTCAGACTCGAAGCCAGCTCCAACAATGGCAAAGAACTCTTCACCATTGTCAAGGAGTTCTCAAATCCCACGCTGCCAACAATGACCTCATCCCATCTCAAGCACTCTTCAACGACCTCTCAAACTTCTTCGAACAGAAGATTGCCATGATCTACAAAACATTCGACCCACAGCATACTGATGCGAACTCCCCCGACCAGCAGAATACCTCCTTCACTGCCTAACAGCAGCTAAGCAACTGGAAGCCACTCTTGCACAAAGAAATCACCGCCCTGATAAATACCATCCACTCCGGAGCCACTTGAGACCCATGCCCCCACTTCATATACTTTGGAAGAACCATCATATCTCCTGCGCTCACTGCTGTCATCAACACCGCCATAACCACTGCCACCTTCCCGTCTTGCTGGAAAAATTCAGAAGTCAGTGCCCGTTTGAAGAGACCAACAACGAACCCCGACACCCTCAGTAGCTACAGACCCATCTCGCTCCTGCCTTTTCCAGCTAAAGTCATTGAGAAAGCAACAATACCAAACTCTCAGACCACCTAGAACTCCCAACTTCAAGACGGCTCTAAATCAGCTTTTGCACCAACCACAGCACAGAGACAGCCCTCATTGCGGCCACCAATGACATCAGAAGCCTCCTCAACTGAAGAGTAACGTCGCACTCTTCCTCCTTGACTTCTCTGCAGCTTTCGATACAGTCTCCCACAAATAGCACATCAGAAAATAAGCACTTTGGTATCTGCAGACTGGCTTTCAAGTGGATATCATCCTTCCTCACAGACAGAACTCAACGAGTTAGTCTCACCCCCTCCTCCACCATACACCTAAGAACCCAAGAAACTCTTCTGCGGAGTTCCTCAAGGATCGTTCCTCAGCCCAACACTCTTCAACGACTACATGACGCCCCTCGCGGACATCTGGGATCACAGCATCAACATAGTATCCTATGCAGATGACACACAGCATATCCTCTCCCTTAGCGACTCAACTAGCACTGCCAAAGCAAACTTTGCCAACTGCATGAGCAAAGTCACTGCTTGGATGAAAAACAACTGCCTCCAGCTCAGCACAGACAAAACTGAAGTCCTAATCTTTAGCAATAACCCCCCCCCCCTAGGATGCCTCTTAGTGGCCCTCCGAACTTGGCCCTCCAAACACCCCTACAGACCATGCCAAGAACCCCTGGATCATCCTGGACACTAACTTCTCCTTGAGCAGACATATCATGACCATCATGAACATCATGCTTCCATATCCTGTGAATTCTATGCAAGATTTTAAAGTGTATCCTATTGAGCACCAGACGAACGGTCACCCAGGCTCTTATCACAAGCAGACTTGATTACGGAAACAACCTCTACATCGGAATCCCAGCCCATGTCCTACGCCGACTCCAAACCACACAGAGCGTCACCACCAGACTCATCCTGGACATCCTGCAAAATAACCACATCTCTCCACACCTCAACAATCTCCCCTGGCTCCCAGTCCAGGAAAGATGTAAGTTCAATCTACTCACCCATGCCTACAAAACTCACCACAGCACTGGTCCAGCTTACCTCAACCACTGCCTCAACTTCTACCAACGCACCGACATCTTCGATCTGCGTCCTAGGCTAAAGCATATTTTCTTTGCATCAAGAAGACCAGAAGCGGAGGACGCTTCATCTCATACCTCACAGACAAGGCCTGGAACGATCTCCCGAAACACCTCAGAACCTCCTCCTCCCTCATGGACTTCCAAAGGAACCTCGAGACCTGGCTCTTCCAGATGCAACAGGCATGATCTCCTCCTTCCCCCTCGGGCCTTCCCTACTCAGCGCCTGGATACTCTCACGGGTGATTAGTCACGCTCTACAAATTTACATAACCAGTTTTTCATTTAATTTCATTTGCTTCAGCAACTAAGGGATCAACAGTGACAAAGGGAACTATAGAAAGCTAGATTGTTTAGACAATACAGAGATATCACACAGTGACAGAAGTGACGCTGGAGGAGAGCCCAAGATCACACTCCACAAGGAAGAATTGGGCAACACTCCTATTCATAGCTAATGTCTTGATCAACAACATCTGTATGATTACAGCATGGTCCTCCGTACACACCTGCACCAAGCCAGCAAGGAAGCCCAGGTGGGACAAAAAGTACTTAAACACCTGGTTGCAAACACAAACTTTTTCTCTACCAAATCTTCCTCAGGACAAGAGAACACTGCCACATACTCTATCCACTGCAAAAACAACAATTGATGGACAGAATGCAGAACAATGTCATACATTCACCCCAGTACAGAGATCTGGGCCTAAATCCATCATTTTTTTGCTCACCATGCCATTCCAGTTTGAACCCAGCCATACGCAAATCAGTCTTGACCCTATGCCTCAAGGTAACAGTCCAGCCCGAACTGCCAAGCCAGGTCCTCCCTGTACTCGAAACAAGCATCCTAGGACCGGTTTCGGGGTTTCATACCTCTTCAGCCAGGATAGCTTGATTCCAGTGGCATGGAGAGCACGGGACCCACGTCTGGGCATACCCGTCCCACTCGGGGTGACAAATGCAAAAACAACAATTGATGGACAAGACTGATTTGCATATGGCCAGGTCTAAACTGGGGTGGCATGGTGAGCAAAAGAATGATGGATTTAACCCAGGTCAAGACTGATTTGCATGTGGCCAGGTCTAAACTGGGGTGGCATGGTGAGCAAAAGAATGGATTTAACCCAGATCTCTTGACTGGGGGTGAATGTTTTGATTTGTTCTGCATTCTGTCCATCAATTGTGTGTCTTTTACATACTCTATCCACAGCATGTGAATGTAGAAAGATTCATTTTGCAAAAGGAAATGGTTACTTACCTGTAGGAGTAGTTTTGCAGCTTGAAGACTTTCAAATGCGACCCTCCCACCTCTGTCAGAAATAGAGTGCAGAGATGCAACAGAGAGGAGAAAATAATTACCACACACAAAGGAAGCTACAGCCAGAAGGACGCCAGATTAAAATAATCAGATGATGACGAACACACAATGGATCTTCTTGGGCATATGACTGGCTGCACCGAGAACGAACATAGCTCAAAATGTTAGTCAGACGCCCATTCAAAACAAAAAAAAAAAAAAGAAGTGAAAGACTATTCCCATACCAACCACTAGATGGCGAAATAATGCACAGCATGGAAATCCAGAAAATCTTCAAGCTGCAAAACTACTCCTACACGTAAGGAACCATTTTTTGGGTACTGTTTAAATGCTTTACAAATGTTCCTTTGTGTAAGCATTGCTGCTCAGAGCCACAGCTACCCAGGGTTGAGCTGAAGGTTTGACAAAAGAAACCTAAGGGTCCTAAAGAGGTAGGTAAGTGTATTACACGGTGAAGTCACACAACCACAGCATATAATACAGCCCGTTTCCTCACAATGGAATTATGCAACCCCTGTATAAAAACTTGTCTGTAATGTCTTTATAAAACAATTGGAGAATAAATGGACAAGACACCAAAGAAATCTGACACCAATTTATAGAAATAGCCTGTATTTTTATGTATTTTAGACACCACAAAAAAAAGATCGGTGTGTTCCGGAGATAGAATTTACAAGGCATAGTAAGTCCAAGCATTTCACTGAATCATGATCAAGCATTGACAAATCAAACAAATTTGACACTTAGAAACTTTTTCAGTAAAAGGTTTGGGCTAGTTGTAATGCAGTCACTTAAGGTGACCAACTCAAGTAAGAAGCTAATCAGGGGGCCCAGCCAGGTCCTCAGAAAATGTTACCGAAGCAGTCTTTAGTCAGTTCCAGGCACTTTTATCCTGTGCAGGGCTTTCCTGTGGAAGTGATCCTGATGCAAGGGATGAAGGATGTTGAAGATGCTCAAAGGATGCTGTGGATGCGATTCGGTTGATTGGGGTCTTGCTGCGACTACTCCTCTGTCCACAAAGAGGTTGAGGTGATCCTGGTCACAGGGTCGACGTCCCTCGAAGTCCGATTGATGCTGGCAAAAGTCCAGTCACCACTGGACTACCAGTCGCCCAGTATCGCATTCACATGCCAATGCTTCCTAGGTTAATTCGTCCTCTGGATGTCCCAGCTGTACTCCGACAACACTCCTGGGCTCAGCAAACTCGGGTGCAATTTGATGCATTGGGTCTTGGTCTCTGGTGCTGCACTGTGGCGTTTGGCGGCGGGTTGAAGACTTTGGGCTCTCAACTTTCCCCAGCATGCTTCTTCAGCTGTTGTCCCCGTGCTGCGAACAGGAGGCCAGTCGGCTAGCCCTTGGAGTCTCTTGGCTTTGGCTGGGCTCTGGAGACAACTTCTCCTTGAGCAGGACTCTATAGGCACAGTCCCTCTCCTTTGCTATCCACCAGGTGCAGTCCACGTTGGTGCAACCTCTCTCTGCCAGTTCCACTGTGCAGCAGGGGAGTCCTTCCTTGGTCCTTCTTTCAGTCCAGTCGAGATCGGAGTTTGTGGAGCCAAGGGAGAGGTATGGCAGAGAAAAACATAACTTGGATGCTAACTTTGGCTAGTGTTTTTATTTATTCCTTGCAAATATTTCCATGTATTATTGTTGCTTAAGCATATAACGCAACCTTTATTTCGACTGCACCTGAAAATGTCAGCAGTAATGATTCGGTATATTTTCTTTCAGATTAAATATCCAGGGGCCGATATGGACACAACCATTTCAAGCATCCCTACGCACTCCTTCGTGCCCCAGATCAGTCCTGACGAGTTCGAATACCAGAAGATCAACAACGCGCGGGAACCTCTGGCCACATTACTGGAGGAAATTATTACCAATGCAAAACTCTCGACGAAAGACAAGAAGAAGAGGTTAAAGCAGGTTAGTAAATGCAGACGAGAAAGGCGCATTGCTTCAGCAAAGACAACTGCCCCAATTCGTCTGTGTGGGTGTGTGCGGGTGTGTATATATATATATATATATGTGTATGTATGTGTGTGTATATATATATATATATCTATGGATATATATATATCTATGGATATATATATATCTATGGATATATATATATATATAAAATCTACTGGCGGTCGCCAGTAGATAGTTATAGTTACAACCTATTATCCATAGGAAATCCGCGACATTCTATTTGAAATAACTCTCTTGCCGGTTGACGTATCTTCGCAAAATTTTCAAACTTTATGGCCCGCTCCGGTCCGCTCCTACCCTGAAAGTCTCGGGGGATTCGTCAAGCGGGGGCCGAGAAAAAGGGGGTCCCAAAACGCGTTTTCCCATGCAATTTTCCATAGGAAACTTTAGACACGGCTACAGCCCGAACTGCTGAACGGAATTACACCAAATTTGGCAAAGAGGTAGTTCTTGGTTCAGAAAGAACCCTTTTGTTAAATGGTGTAAATCCGTTCAGTAGTTGCTGAGAAAATCAAAAGTAAAAAGATAGATATATCTATGGCCGAGTAGGGTCCGCGTACCCTCAGCGCACCCTGCGCGCACCGTCCCGATCACGAGCTGCATGTTAATTGGCTGTCAGCTGGCTGTCAACATTCCGATTCAGGAAATGTTGGCAGCCATTTTGTCCTCGGTAGAACCGAGGGACAGAAACTAAGTGCGCAAAGCGCACAAAGGGGGCAGGGTAGAAACACCCTGACCCCTAGGTTTGCTCAGGGGTCCCACAAGGACCCCTGGGCAAAAAAATTTTTTTTTTTTTTTAAAATCGGCAGGATGCGTTGAGGGTGCGCGAATCCTGCCGGGCAAATCGAGGCGCGGTCTCCCGCGCTTCGATTGTATTTGCCCCCGGGTGGCCCAAGTCCCGGGGCATGGTGGGGGGATAATTTAATGTGTGGGGGCCTCAAGGGCCCCCAAGCCCGAGGACCGCCACCCCCGGGGCTTTTTTAAAAATGGTGCGGGAGGGCTCTGAGCCCTCCCGGGGACCACCACCTCCCGGGGCTTTTTTTATAAATTAAAAAACCTGTGTGGGGGCTCCAGCCCCCACACGCTCCGAGAGCGCCACCTCCCGGGGCTGTGAACTGAATGGGAGTGGGGCCGCGCGGCCCCCTCCTGGAGCCCTTGATGGCCCTGGGGACCACCACCCCCAGGGCCGGCTCCTGCAGTGTCCCGGGGTGCCTACCCCGGGACACTGTAGTTTGCTATGGCAGGACGGGAGCCTCGCGGCTCCCGTCCTGCCATAGCAAACTGCTTTGGATATTGGAAGAGAGAGCAGGGAAACCTGCTCTCTCTTCCAATATCCAAAGCACATTGCTTACCACATGGGGAGCTGCATCTTGGCAGCTCCCCATGTGAAAAGCAATGCCGGCTCCCAAGGGACGCGGGAGCCGGCGGGACTGTGGGGGATTGGGGACCCCCACAGTCCCCAACGAAGGGCCAGCCCCGGGGATGGGGTCCCCGGGGCAAGTAGTGGCCCGGGAGGAGGCCACGCGGCCCCCTCCCCAAAGTTTACAAAAATGTTTAAAAAAAAAAAAAAGAGGTATGGCCGGCCCCGAGGATGGGGTCCCCGGGGCCTTAAAATGGCCAGAGGAGGGGGCCACGCAGCCCCCTCAAAAGAATAAAAGTAAAAATAGAGGCCATGCCCCGGGGATGGGGTCCCCGGGGCCAATACAGGCCCAGGGAAGGGGGCCACGCGGCCCCCTTCCCGTTTTTAAAAATTTGTAATTAAAAAAAGGGGTAAGGCCCTGGGGGATGGGGTCCCCAGGGCCCAAAAACAGAAAAAAAGGAAGGGGGCCACACAGCCCCCCTTCAGAGACGACAAAACAAAAAAAAACGATCGGGCCCGCAGGCCCGCCCCCTTCCTTCACCACTCTGCAAACGCGCCCCTGGCGCGTTTGCAGAGGAGAACAATCCCCTTGAATACTGGGGGTCCCTGGGGCCAACTAGCCCACCAGGAACCTCCAGTATGCGCCAGGGGCTGCCTTGCAGAGAGGTGTACAGAGGCCACGCCCCTTTTACACCTCTCTGCAACGCAGCTCTGTGGCGCTTTTGGAGGTATATGGTGGGCTAGTTGGACTCCAGGGACCCTCAGGATTCAAGGGACTTAATTCCCCAACTTAAAACGCGCCACGGGCGCGTTTGCACAGTGGTGAAGGGAGGGCGGGGCTTCAGGTGACATGTGTGCAAACAGGCCCCGTGGCGCGTTTTAAGATGGGAATTAAATCCCCTTCAATCCTGAGGGTCCCTGGGGGCCAACTAGCCCAACAGGTACATCCAGAAAGCGCCACAGAGCTGCGTTGCAGAGAGGTGTAAAAGGGTGTGGCCTCTACACGTCTCTGCAACGCAGCCCTGGCGCATATTGGAGGTTCCTGGTGGGCTAGTTGGCCCCTAGGGACCCTCAGGATTCAAGGGGACTTAATCCCCCAACTTAAAACGTGCCACGGGGCGCGTTTGCACAGATGTCACCTCAGGCCCCGCCCCCTCCCTTCACCATTGTGCAAATATTCTTCTAAAATCATCCGAAATACGAATTCCTATTTACTCACCTGTTATAAGGAGAGACCTCAGTGCTGCATCCTTCAGCCCAGTACTGGTCCTGAAAAGTAATTTTAACCGTACTTACCAGTAACTTGAATTTCCTTCCATAGGATATCATTGCCTGCTTTTTGTTGATAAAGTTTCTAAGTGTTGATTTTTGAAACATACAAATATTCCTCTAAAATCAGCCGAAATACGAATTCCGATTTACTCACCTGTTATCAGGAGAGACCTCAGTGCTGCATCTTTCAGCCCAGTACTGGTCCTTAAAACTAATTTTAACCGTACTTACCAGTAACTTGAATTTCCTTCCATAGGCTAACATTGACTGGTTTCACTTGGAAATTCTTCTAAGTGTGGAGTTTTGGAACTTTAAAATATTCCTCTAAAATCAGCCGAAATACGAATTCCGATTTACTCACCTGTTATCAGGAGAGACCTCAGTGCTGCATCTTTCAGCCCAGTACTAATCCTGAAAAGTAATTTTAACCGTACTTACCAGTAACTTATATTTTCTTCCATAGGAATCCATTGTGTGGTTTTCAGCAGAAAAGTTTCAAAGTGTCGATTTTCACAAACTACAAATATTCCTAAAAATCGCCTGTATGACTTAAACGCATTCTTTCGACTGTTTACAGGAGATGCACCAGTGCTGGATCCAGGATGCAACACTGAGTAAGAAAATGTAACGATAACAGTTTTTACCTTCTAAGTGAATTTCCTTCCATAGGATAACATTGGTGATTCTATGAGAAAAAGTTTCTAAGTGTCAACTTTTAAAGTACAATAATATTCCTTAAAAATCACGACTGTAACCAAAACGCTTTTACTCAACTGTTTACAGGAGATGTTCCAGGACTGAATCTAGGATCCAGTCCTGTGGTTAGAAAAGTAATCCATAAAGTAACTAATTGCATTTAACTAGAAATTCACATTGAGCTGAATGTTGCATTGTGTTTGAAAATGTGTTGCCCATTGCAACAACTGTAACTACTGTACTTAAGTCTATTGCCTATGTGCAAAGTATTTAAACTAAAGTAATTCATTCTGAGAAAGTATTTTTTGTAATGTATAATGTAATTACAATGTAATTTAAAAAATAAAATATGTAAAAAAAAAATTGTTTCTGAAAATGTAGTAAATCAGTATAAAAAAAATGTATATTACAATTAATACATTTAAAAATTGTCATATACAAAACCTTTGAAATTCACTGAAAAAACCGTAGGTTTCAGACATGTTATAGTTACAAATTAGCATTTAAAAAACCTTTGAAATTCACTGAAAAAACCATAGGTTTCAGGGACGTTATAGTTACAAATTAGCATTTAAAAAACCTTTGAAATTCACTGAAAAAACCATAGGGTTTAGGGACAGTTATAGTTAGTTGGACATTGCACTCGTACAAAACCCGTGAAATTCCCCCGTTATAGTTAGTCCAGCTAACTATAACTCGCGCCTCGCAATGCACTGCTGATGACGTCACATATTACATCACTCATGACATGGTCAGTGACATCACTGATGACATCACTGATGACATCTCAAATGACATCACTGATGACATCATCCACGTGATAATTTCATGCATCTTCTCACACCCTAATATAACCTTTGATACACCCACTCTAAATTACAGACTGCCATTCGCAAAACCATAGACACTCCAACACCAATAACTACATACCCACTCACTGATTCTGAGGGCTACGCACACATCCACTCACTCACCCGTACAGTCACTCATACTTACGGTCACTCAGTACAGGACTATCATATGCACTCATACTCCTATATAGACACTCAAACACCGCCACTCATCCATAGAGGTACTCACACACCTAGTCAGTCATGCAAATAATTTAACACACTACCATTTACTCACCTATACAGTTATACACACACCAGCTCACTTACTCATACAAATACTAGCACATTCTTACGCTCTTATACAATCACTGATACAAGCACACACTCATCCATACAGCCACTATCACAATCACTCACTCTAGCTTATAGCTATTTATATACTCCAACACACATATATACTGCCTTTCACATATGTAGTTACTCACACATGTACCACTGGGACATACATTCACTCACTAACACACTCTTACACACACTTACCCACCCATACAGTCTATCACAGATGCACTCTTGAAAGCATCCACCCAGTGAATCACCCACTCACACATCTATGCACAGTCGCACACACCCCACCCACACAAACACTGAGGCACCCATACAGATACTCAGAGAACCAATCCATAACCCATATAGACACTCATTTAGCTAGTCAGAAACCCATGCAGCTGCTTACACCACAACAGACGGATACAGACATTCACACAGTTTAGTCACTCACCCATGCATCCAGTAAGATACGTTTAATCACTCACTTATAGACTCAGTCACGCACCTACTAAATCATCCATTCAGACGCTTATACACCCACTCATTCTTCAATACGCCTTTCCCTATATATATTAAACATATTTAAACTTTACAGAAACAGTCACTGGATGATGTCAGTGATGTCATCAGTGATGTCACTGACCATGTCATGAGTGATGTAATATGTGACGTCATCAGCAGTGCATTGCGGGGGCGCGAGTTATAGTTAGCTGAACTAACTAGAACGGGGGAATTTCACGGGTTTTGTACGAGTGCAATGTCCAACTAACTATAACTTTCCCTAAAACCTATGGTTTTTTCAGTGAATATATATATATATATATATATATGGATAGATATATATATATATATAGATATATATAGATATATATAGATATATATGAACAAAAACAGTCTCTTCTGATGAAGTAAATGAAGGGACACAGCGGGGTTCTCGGGAAGAGTCTTTAATGCAGCATAGGCATGACGCGTTTCGGTATAAATACCTTTCTCAAATGCCATAACATCACGGTTTTCCCTCCAACCTTACTTTTAAATTATCTGGACACTCCCACAATTAATTGTAGTCCAGCTGAGCCATATTCGCATCTCCTGCTTCCCTGTAGTCCACATTGGTGAACCACAGTACCCAGCGTGCACCTCTCCGGATAACTGGGTAAGTACTGATTTCGGGCTTGTTCAACTCTTAGTGAGGGCTGGAGGAGTGCAATTAAAATGTCCAGTTGGCTAAAAACAACGTTGTTGCTGCAGAAAGTATCTCCTCCCCAGTCCCCAACGTCCAGCCGCATGTACCAGATTTCAGCATGTCCCGAGACTTCAATATAATGATTGAGTCCCTCCGTACAGTGACTGGCTGCTGCTGCAGTGGAGACATACTTGTGCTGTATGCGGCGGTCTGGAAACTCCCAATACCTTGGAAAACTCGCAATCTTGCCCATCTTGTACCAGACAATATAGATATATATATATATATAGATATATCTATATAGATAGATATCCTTTCTTTGTGCCAAAACCACGTTTTTCTGTTTATGGAACTGTATTTGGATGTGTTTGTGGTTCATATGAATCGGATACCTGTTGAGTCCTAAGAGGTCAACATTTGTAATTTATTGTGAGTATTTTTCACCCGAGGAGCTTGGTTCAGGAGTGCTTCCGGTATCTACCTGAAGAGATTCAGGAGAATGTCTGTGCCAGACCTTCTTGAATGTCGGCAAGATGTCATTGTGATGAACTCTTGCCGCTCATGTCTGTAGTGATGCTAAAGTCGTGAGCTCGAATCCCAGCGAGGCAGACTTTGCCTTGCATCCTTAAGTCACACTGAGGCGAGGCGACCCTGCACAGCCCCCTCTCCTTGTCAGCTAGGTTTGCACTGTCCAAATATCACATAAAGACAGACCTATAAATGTAGCTATGTCCCCCAATCAAAGACCGGGAATATTTATGATATCAGCCTTTTACAATCTATCTGGAATTCTTATCTTTAGGATATAGACTTATTGTGTGTGTTCACTGTTACATATAGGTGTGTTTGCTCAACACACAGAGTTAACAATAAAATCAAAGTAAATAGTAACATTTTACTTATAGAGATTCCAAGCAGCTGAAATGTGGTATAAGGCACTATGTAAAATTCATTAAATGATTTACTTTTTTTTTAACTAAATGGTGTTCTGAATGTAAATGTACCTTATACTTAGAACCTGCTCCAAACCATGACCAGGCTGACCAGAACCTTTCGGGTTGTCTGTTGTAACGTGTATTGTTGCTTTGCATCCTTTCCCTTAGATACCTGTTCCCTGCTGCTCAGCCAGTATGAATATGATGTATGTGTGTGGAATGTTAGAATGCCTGATGAGGTAGTGGAATGCTGGAGTGCATGGTGGAGTGGAGAGAGAGACAGTTGGAGTGTGTGGGCTGAGCAGCAAGGATGCTGCTCCTGGTGGGGCTCCACTAATGAACTACTGAACCCATCATCCTACTTAACATCCTGTAACATCAATGGGACGATTTGGAGAAAAAAACCTTCGTGTACTGAAAAATGAACTGTACTGGAAACTACTGAGGAAACTTGAGGTAAAGAAGCTTGAAGCTAGAAGAAAAAGAACGCCCTCGCTAGCCCCACCAGTGTCCTTTACCACCTGGACAGCCTGCCTGGGCGTTTGGCCTTTATTACATCAAAGGATCTTATGAACTTGAGGCTACAACATGATGCTGGATTCCTGTTTGCCCTGTTGTGCTACTACAAATTTAAATGTGTAATTGGGAAGTGCACATTTCATGAACTGGCAACGCTGTTATATAAATAGAACACGAAGTTGGGGGAAAGTCCAAGCTGTGAGCTGACTTTCGACGATGTGACCTGTTTTTGTTGTGCAACAGCTAACACGCCTTTATACTGTCAGGTAATCCGCACTATTACCAAGATCCAACTTGCTTATTTTTCACAGTGAGTAATGAGCAGCGTGTATGCCGGCGTTCACGGCTAGGTGCAAATGATATTGTGTACCTTTGAAATTTGAAGGACGTGCTCGTGGGCCTTCCAACGGCAACAATCCTAACGTGACGTGTGTGTGTCTGTGATCAGAACGCCTCTCTGTGTGAACTGCGACAGACCCGTGAACGTGTGCTGACAGGGTTGAATTTTATTTCATACAAGTTAGTCCGGAGTCGGTGATTAATGTGCACTGTGGGAGTTTACAGCGATTAGTGCATTTTTTTTTTTTAATCCCATTACAGCGCGTGTCCTTTTGAATTTAAACAGCTCGGACTTTCACTCGAGCTGCTTACATTGAGCCTCATGGAGCCGCGTGGGAAGCTGGATTCTTTTCTTCTGCATGGCGTTCCATCTAGCTTCACGCCGGCAGTATTCTGGTGATCATGACGTTTGTCTTGGATATCCTATTCGCCTGACGTACGTAGGCTGTGGACGCGTCATATAAATGTGGTGTCTTGTCTCTGATGATGTACTCCTTTACATGGAAAAAGCGGGGGACTAGAACAGTTCTTCTCTAACTGATGCAGACCGAGATATTTCATCAGAAGTCTACATTCCTGCGGCGTGCCTTTCGACGTTGATCAGATATCCAGGATAAACATCATGATCACCAGAATGCTGCCGGCGTGAAGCTAATGGTACGCCATGCAGAAGAAAAGAATCCAGCTTCCCACGTGGCTCCATGAGGCTCAAGGTAAGCAGCTCGAGCCAAAAGTCTGAGCTGTTTAAATTCAAAAGGACATGCGCGGTAACTGGAATTCAAAAAAAAAAAAAATGCACTCACCACTGATAACTCCCACAGTGCGGGTTAATCACCGACTCCGGACTAACTTGTATGAAATAAAATTCCACTCTGTCAGCACACGTTCACGGGTCTGTCGCAGTTCATACAGAGAGAGGCGTTCTAACCACAGCCGCACACACTTCACAGCAGGATAGTTTCCGTTGGAAGGCCGACGAGCACGTCCTTCAAATTTCAAAGGTACACTATCATTTGCACCTAGCCGTGAACGCCAGCATTCACGCTGCTCATTACTCACTGTGAAAAATAAGCGGGTTGGATCTTGGTAATAGTATGAATTCTCAGACAGTATAAAGGCGTGTTAGCTGTTGCACAACAAAAACAAGGTCACATCGTCGAAAGTCAGCTCACAGCTTGGATTTTCCCCCAACTTCGTGTTCTAGTTATATAACAGCGTTGCCAGTTCATTAAATGTGCACTTCCCAAATACACATTTAAATTTGAGTAGCAAACAGGAATCCAGCATCATGTTGTAGCCACAAGTTCATAAGATCACTTGATGCAAGAAAGGTCAAACGCCCCGGTCAGGCTGTCCAAGTGGTAAATGACACTGGTGGGGCTAGTGAGGGTGTTCTTTTTCTTCTAGCTTCAAGCTTCTTTACCTCAAGTTTCTTCAGTAGATTCCAGTACAGTTCATTTTTCAGCACACGTAGGTTTTTTCTCCAAATTGTCGCCATTGATGTAATCCAAAAGAAGTCCTTGGGCAGCCATGTAGTAGGTTGTAGGTAAGAGGTTTATTAAGCTTACTTACAGGATGTTAAGTAGGATAATAAGTTCAGCAGTTGAGTCCCACCAGGAGCAACATCCTTGCTGCTCAGCCCACAAACCAACTGTCTCTCTCTCCACTCCACCAGGCACTCCAGTATTCCACTACCTCATCAGGCATTCTAACATTCCACACACACATCCCATTCATACTGGCTGAGCAGCAGGGAACAGGTAGCTAAGGAAAAGGAAGTAATGCAACATTACAAGTTACAACACATCTCCTTCCCTGGGGAGTTTGACCTTTCTTACATCAAGTGATCTTAAGAACTTGTGGCTACTTGATGCTGGATTTCTGTTTGCTACTACAAAGTTAAATGTGTAATTGGGAAGTGCACAAAGAAAGGTCAAACGCCCTGGGCAGGCTGTCCAGGTGGTAAAGGACACTGGTGGGGCTAGCGAGGGCGTTCTTTTTCTTCTAGCTTCAAGCTTCTTTACCTCCAGTTTCTTCAGTAGTTTCCAGTACAATTCATTTTTCAGTACACATAGGTTTTTTCTCCAAATCGTCGCCAGTGATGTAATCCAAAAGACATCCTTAGACAGCCATGTAGTAGGATGTAGGTAAGAGGTTTATTAAGCTTAGTTACAGGATGTTAAGTAGGATAATAAAATAACTTAGGATAGGAGGATATCCATATTCCTACAATACTGAATAAATTGAAATTACACACCTGTAATATTATTCAGGACTGGGAGAATAGAGGACACTGATGAGATGTAAATCCCTCATCATTCACCCCCTTCTGCACACCACACATAGCACACCTGACAGAACAAGATGTCTGAGGCAAAACACAGCACAGGGTACACAACCCTTGAACGCACACCTAGGTAAAGTAACAGTACAGGGTACACAACCCCTCAGCACACCCCAAGGCAAAACATAGCACAGGGTACACGACCCTTCAATGCACACCTAGGTAAAACAACAGGGTACACGACCCCTCAACGCAGGGTACACGACCCCTCAACACACCCCCAGGTAAAACAACTGCACAGGGTACACGACCCCTCAAAAAACACCCCCAGGTAAAAAAAACAGCACAGGGTACACAACCCCTCAACACACCCCCATGTAAAAACAGTAGAGGGTACGCAACCCTTGAACACACAACCCTAGGTAAAACAACTGCACAGGCTACACGACCCTTGAATACACACCCCCAGGTAAAACGAGTGCGCAGGGTACAAGACCCCTAACGCACCCCTAGGTAAAACAAAGGTACAGGGTACACCAGGTGTGCGTTCAAGGGTCATGTACCCTATACTGTTGCTTTTACCCAGGGGTGTGTTGAGGGGTCGTGTACCCTGTGCAGTTGTTTTACCTGGGGGTGTATTGAGGGGTCGTGTTGTTGTATTCCGCTTTAGGTGTCCGTATATAGGCTTTCCTGAAACATGTCCTTATATAGGCACAATTCGCATTGCCCTTATATAGGCATAAAATCCCAGTCCTTATTTAGGCATTAGCCATGCACTCCAAATACAGGCATGGTCACCGACATCCGTCCACCCTAACGTCACAACGAGTTCTTAGAAACCAGACCCTTAAGCTCTTGGGAGTTCCCCTAGCACAGGATTATTGATTTCTCCAAGAATTCATTTATTATGCATGAACCGCTATTCCTTAATGGTTCATTCGTTGACGTCTTCCTCTGTCCGACTTCACGTCAATGCTAACATTCCAAGGCACCTACCAGGTATAAATATACCTTCCCTTGCCCAAGCAAGTTAGGAGGAGACCTCGACTTTAGAGGAGCCCGTGTCCCGGCCTGACGCACTGAGAAGAGACGCTGTCATCCCTGCTCGCAGAGAATCCAGCTTCCAGTGTTCTGACTCCCTTCACGGGGTGTTAGAGTTCGAGACTCGGAAGGAGATTCCCACCTCTCTCATTCTCAAGGTATGGAGCTGACCAAAACCTAGAGGGACTCCTGGCATACTAGACTATAGCATACCATACTATAGAATACTTCACCTACTTCTCACCTTGCACTACACTTCGGTTAGGTTAGGTACACTGGGGTAGAACTAGCTTAGAGAAGCATCTTATGAGTACTCGCATTTTTAGCTTGTTATTTATGTATATGAATATATGTGTCGTAGCTAAAAGATAATGCTAGCGCAGTATTATTTCTTTCCACTGCTTACGCTGTACATTATATATCTTGCATACTGTCTTGTGATCATAACAGCTCATATCTCTTACACGAGAAACAAGACTGTTACATACATCCTTTTATTGAAACGCCCGTCTTTTCTTTCTGTGTAACTCTGAAGAAACTAAGCATGCACGATTAGCTGAGTGAAACTGTTATCTATTGTTTCCACGATTCTGAGAGCGTTCCGATTCTAAAGGGAAACAAAGTTGTCATGTTTATGCGGTTGCCAGAAACTACTCCCTTCTTGTTCACAAGGAGTTTCTAGTGGCCTCTGAGTTAGCTGGCACAAAGTAATTAAGTTTAATATACCCGATAGGGACATACTGACCTCAGTCCTATGCCAAATCTATAGGGTATATTATTCCAATGCGCAGAGCCTATTAGGGAAATCGGAACTACACTACATGGCGCCCAACGGTTTGGTAAGGCACTAATTTAACGCTAGATACTGAGTAACTCAGTCGTGCTTTTCTCAGAGACCCCTACTCACATACTCCATAAGACGTCTGGAGTGGGTAGGGTTAAATATCCGCCAAAGCTAAATAGGACAAAAAACCCTATATATTAGCTGTTTGGTTTGTTCAACGTTGAAGGATACAGTGTTCCAAAATATTGTGCACCTTATCTTTTGTTTCCTTGAAACTTGTTCTACATTTTTCAAAAAACAATGTCCCTACCCGGGGACAATGACACCGAGAACAGTGTAGCTGTGGCTGACCCAGTCGTAACAGCCTTTAATTTTACAGGTTTAAATGAAACCGATGAGGGTGTTATAAAAATTCCTCCAATCTTAAGGAGAGCCATCACTCTAAAACTTATAAAACACGGCCTATCACCAAGAGGTGATAGAGGTACACGAATCCTTTCAGACAGAGGTATTCTATTCATGGATAGTATTCCCAGAATCAAATCCAGTAACAAAAGTGTTTCACTTCTTTAAAGAAGATGAACCACCAGAGGACTATATTCCTTTCGAGGATATCGAAATTCCACTAACATACCAGGAGCATAATCTCTGGTTTAAAGGCGCCCTAAAACATCACAAAAACATTACCAGGCTCAGTCCACTAGGTAGACCAGGAGCAACATGGCCGATTCTAGCCGGCTACACACCTCATCCTGACATTGAAGAGATGTCCGACGAGGAATTACTTACTCAACTACAAGAGTTAATAAAAATTTACAGACAATTAGTCCAATATGTCATGCAGACTTTCACAGTCCAACCACCAATGACCATTCCAAATCAAACCCCTCAACAGGGGAATACACTAAAAATTACTCCACAGACTTTACACGCAGTCATGGGTAAAATGCCCACAAAACGTGAGCAAATTCCATTCTGGATAGCTCAAAAAATTACTCAAATCGAAGCAGTATTTCCAAATACTAGCCCTTATGAGAAACACAGAATCCTAACAATCTGTTTACCAATGGGGATCACACCACAACTGGAAGATTGCACCACTTGGGCGCAGTCTTTGCTGCCATCTATACTAAAACACATGGTGTTCCATCAATTGCAGTAATACCAGATGTCCTGAAACAAATTCAAAATGAATACGGGGCAGAGCCTGCTCTGAATTTAGGTATGAAATTACTGAAAAACTTCGACCAGTTCTCAACAATAATATTATCTAATATTAAAGGGAGGCAGCATCGGTGGCGATCCGCCAACGCTTAAGGGAATTTGATGTAACAGAACATCAACATGAACTACCCAGAATAATAGAACAATCTTATGCAGAATTAGGCAGAGATAGTTTGAGTGGAAAACCTTTGAAGCCAAAACTATCTGAAAGTCCTGAGAAGGACTCTATTAAACAAACTCCTACATCTTCTAAAAAGAAGTGGGAAACTAATAAACAAAATTTAAACAAGACACGTTCTCAATCCCGAGGTAGGTCTCCTCAAAAGGAGCCCTCTGAAAGGAGGTATAACCTCAGGAATAGGGATAATTTAAGAAAACCTGACAGGTATCAAGATACTGATACACGTTCCTCTCGTACCTTTCAGATATCGTCACAGACATTGGAAAGAAGAGGACGGTCAGAACATAGAGAAGAACGCGTGAAATCCAAAGACGATAAACATGTTCAGAAAAATAAATCAAAACCTCAATTCTCAAAAAAGAAGGTAGCAGGTCTGAAGATCAGACATGCCGAGAATACTGAGAACACAGCTCAAGAACGGAGAATGGGCTCAGACAATGCTGGACAGTGCAGCAGAAGTCACAATAGCTCGCCAGAACCTGAAGGAACTTCTGGAGATAGTGGACTTCAATGAGTACATCACAGTAGAAAGTGTAGACACCAGGGTTAGTTCTCCAGAAAAGTTATATGAAATAACAATCCGAATGTACGGAGACATACCAAGAAAAGTGAAAATACTCTTTTGGGAAAAACTTTCAAGGGGTTACGATATACTTCTAGCAGAAAAAGACTGGCCACCACACTTTGTCAGGGAGTGCCCACATGGCGAGGAGATTATTATGCCTGCCTTTTCCAACCATATTCCAATTCACCTAAAATATACTTATGCCAGGAAATGGGCAGTTGCCCAGGCCCCAGCATTATATAAAAATCATGTAGGATGGGATGAGGACTCGCCTCACCACAAAATACAGTTAAAAAATGAACCTACTGCACAAAGGCAGTACCCAATAAAGCAAGAAGCTAAAAAACAGGTCAGGGAGATCTTAGATCAACTTGAATACCAAGGGGTGATTGAAACATGCACCTCATCCATGAACAATCCTTTGTTTCCTGTATCCAAACCAGACAATACATATCGTCTAGTTTTGGATTACAGACACTTGAACACTTGTTCTAAAACATTTGCAGTGCAAAATGCACATAGTACAGCATTAATAAATAACATTGTGCGTAAAAAATATAAAACCACATTGGATGTTTCAAATGGTTTCTTTTGTCAAAACATAGCACCTGAAAGCAGGTACTTAACAGCTTTCTCAATAATGGGGACCCAGCGTCAATTTTGTAGACTCCCACAAGGGTTCAAAAACAGCCCGGGGTTATTCTCAGCAAGGGTAACAGAGTTACTATGAATTTATGATAATGAGGCATTGTCATATGTCGATGACATCTATCTGACAGACGATGACCTGGATAGGCACTTGAACAGGGTGAGTACCATTATATTGGGCTTTGCCTCTGAAGGCTATAAATTCAACTTTAAAAAATCCAGAATTGCCCATCTCAATGTCCTTTTCTTAGGATATGAGCTTTCAAGTGAAGGCAAGAGCCTGGCAGCTAACTTTTTAGAAAAGTGCGCGCTGTTCCAACCTCCAAAAACGCTGAAAAATTTACAATCTATCTTGGGTTTCCTAAATTTTGGAAGAACTTACATTCTAAATTACGCAGAAAGGGTTAAACCTCTCTACGAATTAATAAAACCTGAATTTTCAACAAAACATTGGACACAGGAACACAGAAATTCTGTGTTCACTCCAAGCTAACATGTTAGCAACAAATCACTTACAAACACGCGTAACTACACGCAATCTAGTGATCCGAATAATTTCGGGTCCATGCGGATTCACCTATTTAACATTTAATGAGGGTGAAAAAGTACCAATAGCATACAAATCACATTTGTATACACAAGCAGAAATGCGCTTCACTTCAACAGAAAAAATACTGACAGCAGTTCAAACCGCTGTAGCAAAAGAAAGCGCTCAAGGGAAACGCATTATTGTCGTGACCCCAGTACCGGCCTTAGAGGCGGTTACAAAAGCGAGCATTCCAAATGCAAAAGCTTTACATCCTAGATGGATACAATGGGTTAATTCTCTTGCTGCAACAGATGTTGAATATGTTTTTGATCCTGATCTAAAAACACAAGCGTTCCTGCAATATGAACATGAATGTCCTCTGCCCACTGAAATTTTGCCTCTCGATCAGTACGAATTTATAATTTACACTGACGGATCCGCACAACCCGCTACAGGGAGTAAGCAAGCTTACAGTGCAGCGTGCGCAATCGTTAAAAGTCGCATGCAAGATGGTAACTTCAGACCAATGGTCACTAAAACTCAATCTCTAGGAGATTGTACAGCTCAGCGAGCTGAACTACAAGCATTCAAACTGGCACTTGAAAATACAGATTGCGAATTCCCCACACTTAGTGTGCGATTCTTTTTACTGTGTTCAGTCGTATAATGAATATATACAAAATTGGCTTGAAAACGGGTTCAAAATTGCAAAAGGTGGCACAATAAAGCATAAAACGCTTTGGCAACAAGTAGTTCAGTTGAGAGACGAACTACGAAAAGCTCACGTGATACACACGCTGAGTCATCAACGTGATGGCGTTCACGATGCAGGGAATTCATTGGCTGACGAAGCCGCAAAGGGGGCTGTTCAGACGGCTTCCGTAGCTGCGATCACTCGTTCAAAAACGAGAATAGACAGTGAGATATTGTTGACTGTCAATGCTTCAAGCAAAGGCAGTGGTGCAGCGTTACCAAAGAAATTTCCACTCAAGTACTCTTATGTAATTGATGCGAACAACGTTCCTTTTGCTCGAATCCCTGGAGTGGGGATAGGGTAATTGCAAACATGGAACGTAGATTAGGACTGATCCTAGCAGCACATGAAGGGATAGCCTCTGCCCATGCAGGTGTTTCTGCAACAGTATCTTTGCTTAAACAAAGATATTGGTGGCCTGGCATTAGGAAACAGACCAAGAACTATGTTTTGGAATGTGAAATATGCCAACAGATGAGTCTCCACAGTGAAACGTCCTGCACAGACACCCCTGTTGATTTCAGACAAACCATTAGCTTGTGTTTACCTGGACCACTGCGGTCCCTTGCAAAGGGACGGTAACTATAAATATATAATGGTCGCAGTGGATTCGTGCTCAAGGTTCCTATGGATGTGGCCTCAGCGCTCGGCTGACGCTCGAACTGTTATAAAAGATTTGCGAGTTTTTATCGGCACATACGCAATTGGCACACTACATTCTGACCAGGGCCCTTCGTTTAGCTCTCGGGCTTACAAAGAAGCCATGGCCAGTTTGGGTGTAGCATTGCGGTACTCCTCTCCGTTTCACCCTGAGGGAAATTCTGTTGTGGAAAGGAAAAACCGGGACATAAAGCAGTCTAGAACAGCTAGAGTTTTAGGTTCGGGTGATGGGTGGGTCAAACATCTTTATGGGGTCCAACGCTCATTAAATAATTTGCCAAGAAGTTCTCTAGGGGGGGTCACTCCATATGAGTTCCTATTTGGGACAAGAATGTGGGTTCCTGATCTCGAATGTAAAGGCACAGTGGTGGAAAATAAACCCTTTGATATCAAAGATCGTTTGGCTGTTTTACAGGATCTAAATGAACTAAGATCGAAACAAAGCAACGTGTTCCTGAAGCCAACCACCACTGGGCAAACACCGGCAGTCCCAGCAAGGCCTGTCTGGATCCCAAATGTTGGGGATCTAGTCAGAGAAGATTGCGGACAAGAAGGAATTTGGACCTTCTTACAGACAACCAGTAACTGTCCTAGCCGTCCACGGAACAAGAACAGTACTTCTGCCGCCCCTTGCTGGAAAAAAGGAGAAAAGATTGGTGTCAATCGACCTCATCAAACCACAGTATGTGGCCAATACTAAATAGTAGGCCTCGTGGACGCCGACCTAGTAGCAGACGCACTCCTCTCGCTACTATCCAAGAGGTTCAGACTGAAAGACTCATACCCATCGAGAATTCAGCAGTAACAGATGAAGGACTAAGCAACAATGCTATGGAACTCATCCCTCTTGAAACTCAAGTAACAGTTCGTCCAGATACACCTGTCTACACCAACGTAACACGTGATCAACTGGTTCCAGCGATTTCAACGAATCCTGATGCAATTTCAACAATTGACCGAACTGCTTCTGGCTATTTCATTAACTTTGATACGTTTTCTGAGGATCCGAGTGAGCCTGAAAAGACGCCAGCATCAAAAACCTTCAAGCAACAAGTACAAGACCTTTTTCATTTTCTGAAGGAGACTTATCTGGTTTAACCATAGATTGAACTATGGACTATTTCTGCAATATTTTTCTTTCTGTTTTGGCTAGCTTTGGTTATGACTCTTAGCATGCTTATAAATGGCAGATACATCCATATGGACACTGAAAGTAAAAATGTGAACTTACTTTTAAAACCACACATCTTCCCATCGTGAAACAAGAGACTTGTCAGCAGTGAACATCACAGCCGTTCCTATACAGGATGGTATAGTGTGGGACAAAACCGATTTCGACATATTTGGCCCGACGGAACTTTTGAACATTCCACATTTATTTAAAATTTCATTAAGTGATTTTATTACCTCCAGTACCTATTCTGATGATTGGGACTTTGAGACTGTACATGATATGATGTCTCATCTAGAAAGGTCTGCTGCGTTCTCTAACAATGAATATTTAAAGGGTTCATCAGACTATGAACAGCTTTATTGTTATGACCACTATGGTCATCATTTCTTGAATAAATCTGCAACACCTAGAAATGTGTTTGTTTAACCAATGGGAACATTGTCCTACACCACCAAAAGGTAGTTCAGAAACGTTTGCAAAGAAGTTTCCATATTTTTCAGGGTACAATATATCTGATCCAGAAACATTTTTCTATAAGAATGTAAACAAAACAGGTCAGAAAATTATGTTGACTAATACAAAACAGATTTATTCTGCAGCCTTTATTACCCAACTGTCTAGACAAGGATTTGACTTTTAGAAAGACACAATAGACACAAAAACTGTCTGGGGTTCTAAAGATTGGCAAGTGCAGGGGATTGAAGCTTTGTTTAGAGCATGTATCATCCCACATCAAATAATGTTTTTGAATGACACTGTGCAACAAACGTCTTGCCTTGGTTTAGCCAAGATAAAAGACATGAATACACCTTCTGTACCAACACCTGCAAGTAATAGCACTACACAGGGAGCGGTCACAGTAGACACAATACTACAAACCAACAGAACAGATCCTGATTGGAAAAAATGGTTACTCTGGCCCACAGACACAAACATCTGTCAAAGATTCCTGAATAGAATACAGGGCTTTACTATCAATAGGCCAGACCCACGATATGTTCAACGACAACATCCAGGGGTAGTAACAACATACAGTGTAGGAAAATTGTGCCTTGACTGGTTACAGAAATCTACACTCGAGGATGTGAAACAACACTTAGCTTTACTTAAAGAAGACGCAGACCTTAGGGAATTCTTGCTAGGACCAAGAAAACCGCATCAAAAACGTTTTGTATATGCCGGCATTTATGCTGCTTATAATGAGATATGGAAGGTTTCACAGGCAGAGGCCGCAGAAAGAATACGTGAACTTGATCGTATTAACTTAGAGAAATCTCTCACTGTGGTCGACAATGGGTTAACAACTTTGTCATCCAGAATTTATTCATTGGACAACATTGTATCCTCTGCTATTGACATACTGGAACAAGATTTAGCCATGTTACAACAAGGCCAATCTCAGTTACGTTCTATTATGTTATTAAGCTGGACGCTGCAATCTTTGCGTGCGGGCTATGTGCCTTGGCGTTTTATCAACGCGTCGTCTCTGTTTTCGGAATACAATCTAACAGATAAACAGATCGAATTGGCACAAAGGGGAGCAAAGTATACAGTGCTGAGCATTGAAAAACTGGAAAAATTACCATTCACAGTGGCAGAAAAACCAGCTACAGAATGGCTTATTCATGGCAAAATAACTCTGCCTATCACTACTTTTCATTTTCAGTATTGCCTCAAACAAATGCAAGCAGGCAAATATGAAAGGTTGGGTAAAGAATACATTAAGACATCCTGGGATTTACCTTACGAATACAGATGTTGGAGAGGGGATTGTGAAGTGTTTCTAAGCGGTACACACTGTGAAAATGCACTAAGCGGTTCACTCATATGTCCGGACATTTCTTTACACAGGGCTTGTAATGGTTCTGTGGCAAACTTGTCCTGCCACCTGCAGGGTACACCAGCTGCTGTGATTAATCCAACGTTTGGACAACTTTCTAATGGGAGTTGCCTCATGTTGAATGATCAGAGTTGCTGTGGCATGTTGCCAGGCATCCCATATCTGGTAACGGTCGGCTCCAGGGTTACTTGTTGTATGCAAGTATTGTTCCCCCAAACAGAGACAGTCGGAGTCGCCTCTATGGCCTTCATTGAATGTTTCTTTTATACGTTTTGATACTTTAAGCAGAATGAAAGCCATGCTTTTACAAATAACCGTGCCTTTGACCTCGGCCAAAGAAACCTATGATTTACAAATTGCAAGGACTTCGGCTGAGATACAGGCTTTAATTCGTACAAACTGCCCTATACATTTTGTAGAAATGATGGGACGTATCTTAAACATGTCTGATACTAGCGGAATTGTACATGTATTTAAGACCATCTGTTCAGGACTGTTAGCACAACTTCCAGGCAGTCCTCGGAATCATTCCAAACTTCGCACATTCGGTGTTTGGTGGTGTGCCATTAATTCTAGCACTTGTTGCAGGAATCCTGTTTCTATTCCTACTACTACGCTATGGCAAGCCTATTCACCGGCATCACTCCGAGCGATGTGGAGAAAGCTCTCCTAGAACGGAAGTGCTGTGAGCGCATAGTGCAACTTTTGGGCATACCTCGTCTACGGGAACTTAATACAACATGGTTTCTGTCATTCAGACCAATCTGGCAAGATTGCATCTTACCTGTTCTACGCTGCCTGCTTTGCGGTGAAGAATGCATGCTAGACACCTGTCTAACACTCCCATCAGTCATGCCAACGGATATCGATACTCTGCTGGACCCGATAACGGCCCATGCTCTGTGTTGTCCCCATAGGCTACCAATCCTGATGACGGCATTCATTGAGATCTCACAGACGCTTCCTGCTGCTGCTGAGGTACGAGATGGATCAACAGGCACACAGGTAACAACGGACGCGAACATTGCTGTGGCATCCTATCCTGGAGGCGATGCTTCTCATCTCTGTGCAGTTAACCTTCTGAACGAGGTGTTCCAAATGTCACCAACATCGGTAGACGATATTTTGTCTATAGAAATAGATGATTTCATGTTTACACCAGACCCATACACTGACTTTGATTCGGCTCTCAGTGTACCAGGGACGCAATGAAATTTGGCCTCCATATTTTCAAAACAGAACAAAACTTGGAACTCTTCCTAAAAATTGAACTTTTTCTTTTTTCTCTATTTTTTAAAAATACATGGCAACTCAATCTGCTTACAGTAGAACTATTCATATAAAACAGACTTCTTTGAATACTTCCAGGGACACAGTCACCTTATTTACCAAAATTTCATGATATGCAATGGCTTTGATTTTTTAAAACTTGTCAACCATTTCGTCATATGCATATATTTCTGTTTATTCATTCATGTTGCATTTTATTTATAATATATGCTTAGAATGAAAAAATGCTTTAAAATGTACAGTACCTATTGCATTACATGTTTTAGCAACAGTTTCTTTTAAAGACTTCTTTTTAATATGCTTTTAGAAATGTTTTTAGCAACATGTGGTACTCAGTTTAATGTTTAGCATTTCATGTTAAGCATTTAGTATTATCGTTCATTCGAAAGTGGAGTGGGTGTTGTATTCCGCTTTAGGTGTCCGTATATAGGCTTTCCTGAAACATGTCCTTATATAGGCACAATTCGCATTGCCCTTATATAGGCATAAAATCCCAGTCCTTATTTAGGCATTAGCCATGCACTCCAAATACAGGCATGGTCACCGACATCCGTCCACCCTAACGTCACAACGAGTTCTTAGAAACCAGACCCTTAAGCTCTTGGGAGTTCCCTAGCACAGGATTATTGATTTCTCCAAGAATTCATTTATTATGCATGAACCGCTATTCCTTAAGGGTTCATTCCTGACGTCTTCCTCTGTCCGACTTCACGTCAATGCTAACATTCCAAGGCACCTACCAGGTATAAATATACCTTCCCTTGCCCAAGCAAGTTAGGAGGAGACCTCGACTTTAGAGGAGCCCGTGTCCCGGCCTGACGCACTGAGAAGAGACGCTGTCATCCCTGCTCGCAGAGAATCCAGCTTCCAGTGTTCTGACTCCCTTCGCGGGGTGTTAGAGTTCGAGACTCGGAAGGAGATTCCCACCTCCTCTCATTCTCAAGGTATGGAGCTGACCAAAACCTAGAGGGACTCTTGGCATACTAGACTATAGCATACCATACTATAGAATACTTCACCTACTTCTTACCTTGCACTACACTTCGGTTAGATACACTGGGGTAGAACTAGCTTAGAGAAGCATCTTATGAGTACTCGCATTTTTAGCTTATGTTATTTATGTATATGAATATATGTCATAGCTAAAAGATAATGCTAGCGCAGTATTATTTCTTTCCACTGCTTACGCTGTACATTATATATCTTGCATACTGTCTTGTGATCATAACAGCTCATATCTCTTACACGAGAAACAAGACTGTTCAATAAATCCTTTTATTGAAACGGCCGTCTATGCTTTCTGTGTAACTCTGAAGAAACTAAGCATGCACGATTAGCTGAGTGAAACTGTTATCTATTGTTTCCACGATTCTGAGAGCGTTCCGATTCTAAAGGGAAACAAAGTTGTCATGTTTATGCGGTTGCCAGTAACTACTCCCTTCTTGTTCACAAGGAGTTTCTAGTGGCCTCCGAGTTAGCTGGCACAAAGTAATTAAGTTTAATATACTCGATAGGGACATACTGACCTCAGTCCTATGTCAAATCTATAGGGTATATTATTCCAATGCGCAGAGCCTATTAGGGAAATAGGAACTACACTACAGTGTATCCTGCGTTGAGGGGGTCGTGTACTCTGTGCTGTTTTTACCTGAGACTTCTTGTCAAGTGTGCTATGTATGGTGTGCAGAAGGGGGTGAATGATGAGGGATTTTACATCTCAGCGGTGTCCTCTATTCTCCCAGTCCTGCATAATATTACAGTTGTGTAATTTCAATTTATTCAGTATTGTAGGAATATGGATATCCTTCTACCCTAAGTTCTTTCAAAATTGCAATTGTTTTTTTTTGTAAATTGTGTACGTCTTTTTATTGACGATATCTAATGGTGTGTACTTCCGTTGTACATTGTTGTAATATTATTCTTTATTAATTGTTTTCCCTAAGGGAAGGAGATGTGTTGGAACGTGTATTGTTGCTTTGCATCCTTTCCCTTAGCTACCTGTTCCTGCTGCTCAGCCAGTATGAATGTGATGTGTGTGGAATGCTGGAACGCCTGATGAGATAGTGGAATGCTGGAGTTCCTGGTGGAGTGGAGAGAGCGACGGTTGGAGTGTGTGGGCTGAGCAGCAAGGATGCTGCTCCTGATGGGGCTCAACTGCTGAACTACTGAACCTATTATCCTACTTACCATCCTGTAACTAAGCTTAATAAACCTCTTACCTACAACCAACTTCATGGCTACCTCTAGACTTCCTTTGGATTACATCCTTGTCCCCATCAGTATCAGTGCTTCATGTCACGGATTTAAATGGGTGGGGCGGGAGAGGGAGGGTTTGCTGTTAGTATTATCTTTTACAAAATAGTTTATGTACATTTTACCTTTTTTTTATTATTATACTTAGCTGGCGATTGTCCTGTGAAATTGTTTAGCATTAACGTATTAAGTTTATTGCTCTGAAGTGAATCCCGTCTGAGTGATACAAGTTAAGTTAGAGGCTGTAATTTTTCTGTTAATGAGAAATGTCTTCACTGCTGTGTTTTTTTCCAGTTCCAGAAATCCTACCCTGAGGTTTACAGGAAGCGGCTTCCTACACCAGAAAGTGAGGCAGCACTTTTCCCTGAAAAGGTGAAAACGAGACCACAGCTGATGTTTTTCACACTGAAGAATCCGTTTCAACCTTTTCACAGAACTAGAAGCTTCCGAATGTAGTGTCTGCGTGCCAGTACCTACATCATGGACACGTCGAGCAGTCCGAACTGAGCAACAATTGGCTACTGAAACCAGTCACATGACTGATAGTGTGTAGCGTTCACGAGAAACCAATATCAGTATTTTTATACTTAAATATCTTATTATATTTTTAGTTACATGTACAGTTTTAAATGTAAAAGAGAATTGAACTAAAAAGATTACTTGAATAACCCTTTTGGGGTTTGTGCCTTAATGCTCTTGAAAGATAATTTCAGTGATGTATATTTTTAATTTTGTTTGTGACTAGTTCGCTTTAGTTTTACTAAAGTTCGTCCCATAAATTTCATTACACTGGATATAACTAAGTTAGTTTTCGTGGGTAACCGCTTTGACGAGTATGAATCACTGGACAATTTGACTTATGATAAAAAAAAAATATATATATATAGTCGGTTAATTGCTACAGTGCATTTCTTAACTTCTTGCTATATGTTTTAGGTTTGCAGTCTGCATGTTCTGCCTCAGATTCTAAATATCTTTACTGGAATTAACTTTAAAGTACAGTAGCAGTGGCTTTCTTCAATTACCGCAGTACCCAGCATCCACCCCCTCCATTTCCAGCATGCACAGCGAAGCCGTGCAGGAGAGGAGGCCCTTCCATTCGTTCGTTCATCTGCCGCTTCTACTGTCGATAGCTCTTCTGAAGAGGGGGTGGGCTCGTTTACTGAAAGCCACGAACAAATTGTGTCAAATTAATAATCTCCCGGGCATAGGTGGATGGAGGGTCAGTACTTGATCACCAAATGACTATGTCACAGGCCTTATACAGAATCCGGCAGATGCTACAGATTTCACCCCGTATATATCTGTGTGACCTTTGTTTAGAAGAGGGAGGCCAGGATTCTTCGTAACCTTCTGAGTGCTCTTTGCTGGTTCTTCCAGGCCTAGTGAGAGTTAGGGAAGCCAGGCTAAGTAGGGAAGCTGCTATTTGAATCCAGATAATGCAAACCTGGGGTATCCTTGTCTGAAGACACCTGTGGAGTACTCCGCACCGCTCCACATGAAAAGGATACAGGTTCCCAGATACACAGGTCAGCAGAAAATGTCAGACAATCCATCCTTGTACTTATTCCTTTCCTTTTTCCTTTTAGCATCCATCTTTGTACCACTGGCCATATTTAGATAAACCCGCGCCACGTAAAAAAGAATGAGCTTTTCTCAATTGGCGTAAAATGCAGAAATCAGTGGTCTGACTGAAAGTTCTCTTGGGATTGCTCTGTTGAATATCCTAGTTTAGAGCAGTTATGCTTTCAGCTGAAGTCTAGTAATTAAACTTAGACATTAGTTCCAAAGGATGCGCGTTACATGTCTTGGGGCCAGCGATCGCAGTTTTCCCTTCCTAGGATATAGGCATAAACTATGGCACTGCGAGATGCAATGACATGTAATTTGTCTTCCCATCTAAGATCCTTTGTGGGGGATGTATCATAGAAAATATTCAGGGCAAAGGCCTAAATGGCATTTCAAGGCTAAGTGGGCACTTTTAAAGTGGAGTGTCTGCTGCAGGCAGTGGATACATTTTCTTGCTGCGGTCTCCACCCAGCAGAGACATTTTCTTGCAGCGGTCTTCACCCAGCAGGACATTTTCTTGCAGCTGCATCCACCCAGCAAAGACCTTTTCTTGCAGCGCCTCCACCCAGTAGAGACATTTTCTTGCAGCGGCCTCCACCTAGCAGAGACCTTTTCTTGCAGCGGCCTCCACCCAGCAGAAACCTTTTCTTGCAGCGGCCTCCACCCAGCAGAGACCTTTTCTTGCAGCGGCCTCCACCCAGCAGAGACCTTTTCTTGCAGCGGCCTCCACCCAGCAGAGACCTTTTCTTGCAGCGGCCTCCACCCAGCAGAGACCTTTACTTGCAGGGGCCTCCACCCAGCAGAGACCTTTACTTGCAGGGGCCTCCACCCAGCAGAGACCTTTACTTGCAGGGGCCTCCACCCAGCAGAGACCTTTACTTGCAGGGGCCTCCACCCAGCAGAGACCTTTACTTGCAGGGGCCTCCACCCAGCAGAGACCTTATACTTGCAGCGGTCTCCACCTAGCTGAGACATTGTCTTGCAGCGCTCTCCATGCAGCGGAGACATTTTCTTGCAGCGCTCTCCATGCAGCGGAGACATTTTCTTGCAGCGCTCTCCACCCAGTAGACATGTTCTTGCAGCGCTCTCCACCCAGTAGAGACATTTTCTTGCAGCGCTCTACACCCAGTAGAGACATTTTCTTGCAGCTCTCTCCACCCAGTGGAGTCATTTTCTTGCAGCTGGCACAATCTTAAAGGGAGATCACAATTGGGGGACAGTCTCGCAATTCAAGTGTGAATTGATTGCAATTCTCACCATTTCAGTTGTGTTCCTATGGCAGTAGCAAATCGATTTAATAAATGTATGTAAGCGGAAAATAACAGTTGCTGAAGACTCAGGGATTTGGTGGTTACGAGTTAAGAGGACATCTATGGTTTTTATTTTCCAAGACACTGGAAGAAGTGATCATTAAGAACTGGTAGATATATAGATTCTCATGATAACCATATTTGTGATTAAAAATGAAAACATGTTTCTGGAGCTATTGGGCTGCAGATTTATTGTCTTTATCCAGTTTTGTATTTTCTTCCCGTTTAAGCCATGGAAACCAGTTGTGTTTGGCTCGCCTACTTGTGTAAAATTGATAGTTTGCGTAGGATTGCCCTAACACTGATTGTTAAACGCAAACAGTGTGTCTCGTCGCCCTCCGTAGGCCAAAATAAACCTTCCAAAAGATTTGACTACTGCCCAGTCTGTTGTGGGAAACCTATTTCAATGACCTGTGGTAAGTATTTTGTGGAACTGCGTCAGAAGCATTTCTGTGAGCTGGGCATCTGTCCACCTGTGCAGGTTGGCTATCGAAATATGCAGATAGTTGCCACTTGGGTCATCCCTTTGGTAGCAGTCTGGTTGGTATTGTGGAGGACAGGTTCTAGAGTGTTTGTGAAGTGAAGGTGAACCCAGGTCGCATGCGGGGATCTTGCACGTGTCTTGCTAACGACCAATGCCTCCTGCCCACGTGTTGGCTGGACAGGTGCAGGCCCGCCTTGCATCACTCTTCTCGGTTAGTTGATGTGTGCGCCCTCCCATTCTTCTTGAACGTTCCCCACAAGTTGGAGTAATCAAGCTATTGCAAGACGAGCTTGTCTTTGCCAGCTTCGTTCCTGAATCTATCACTCCTAGCGCCGAAATCCTGTCTTGGGGCTTCGCAGTGCTCTGTGCTCTAGGAGAAACTCGAGAGCTCACTACAAAATCAAGCGGCTTTGGCGAATTAGGTGGCCTTAGATTATTCGCCTTTTATATAGTGCTGCGTTCGTCGATTTCTAGGCTTCTTAGCGCCGTTGGCAGTCTCGCTCTGTAAACAGTACCCGAGTGCCTGCAGGTCAGGTCTTGCACGTTCCACCGATCCTTTGTGTTTGTGATCATGTGTTTCAGGTCCCTGTGCTGCTTTACCCTTAGAGCGATGTTGATTTCAACTTAGTAAACCGCATTCAGTGTTCTGTTCCCCAGTGTTTGTGTTGTGTAGTGCTTAGTACCCGCCGGCCACTTCAAGGCACTTCTGGGAGTAGGGCAGAGGCGATGGTATGAGAAAAGGATCCGTTCGAATCTTAAGGAGGGAGAGCTGGGGCAGATCTGGCCGTCAAAGCAGGGTTTTGCTTCTCCTTGGATGATAGATGATCCGCCATCTTGAGCCGAAGCTGCTCCCTTTGCATTTGCTGAGAGGTGGTCCTAGGGCAGTTGCTCAGGGCACATGGAAGCTTTAAGCCCTGAACCCCTGTCAGTTCTTGACAGGGACGGTGGAATGAATGGGAGCCTGAGCCTGACAAGCCTCGGTGTGTAAGGCGATAGCCACAGGTCTGCCTCTCTTATAAAGAAGCAGTCGGAGGGTACTTATGTCTGTTTCCAAAACTGGGCCGTGTAGCGCCACGTAGACACGTGACACCCGTTTACACTTGTGAGGGATTCCTGTACTGAATGCAGTTTCCGCATTGTTCTAACTTTGCAGCCTAACTTCGCTTTAAATCTTCAAAATCCTGTAAGCAAACTAGTTATCTGGGTAACTTCCTCTTTAGCCACGGGGGTCAAAAATGGCATTTATGTTCCAGCTGCCCGGGAAAGTAATTAGCTGCTTTAAAAATAGCCAAGGCGAACAACTCGGATGGGCAATGTAAGTATCTGAAATTAAAAAGTTAAGCATTCTTAACTAAATAAAGAGCATCAATAATGGTGATCTGGTATTGTATGCATTTGATTCTCTTCCCTAGTTTGCTGTCCTACTGACATCCACAGGGTGGCAGTATGTCTCCATGCTGTGAATAGATGCGGGTTAGGATTACGTGCAGCATTTTATTTACCCTCTATAACGTTTTAGTTAAATATTTATATATTCCTTTGGCTTGATATTTCTAAATGTTCCAAAAACGAAAACCCGGCTCCCGTAGCTCGCTCCTAACTGGCTATTTTCACTTGCTGGAAAGCAGAATCTTGTTTACAGTGGAAGAAGGTGACCGGGCTTGAAACTGCTTTAGACATGTTTAATAGTATTATTGCCCATTCCTTGTTTATTTGCTGCACATTTTTGGATTCAGTACTTGGCAGGCTACATATGTCAGAGATGTATGAAACCATTCCTCCTACGTATTTTAATTTAGGTATTTTAGGAGGCTGATTGCATTCGGCGTTTACCAGACGAATACATTATTGGCCATAACGCAGAAAAGAATTAGGAGATGGTAAACCAGGCTGTGTGCGATGGGTCACTGAACTTCTTGAAAACCAGAACATTAATATTTAAAACATAGCAATGCTTACTGAAAACCAAGAGCCGCTGCAAACTTGCCTGTAATGTTAGTGAGGGTTTACTACTCTTACACTCCTAGAGTTGTTTAGACATCCGTTTAAAGGAATAATTGCAGAGCGATTTATTAGTAAAAGTCCCTCATTATACAAGCGTGGTGACTTACATGAGCGCTATTTTCGTCACGATAGCGCACGTGCTGCACTAATACATTACAGGATCTGCCTTGACAACGCTGAATGCACAATTGGTTTGGTAAATGTTGTTGCTGTAACTGTACAGTGATTCCTGTCACCAGGTTAGTGCTGCTGTAATTTGTTGCATGATTTCGGGTGTCCACTCCTAAAGACCTTCTTCTGCCCTGAAGGCAATTTGCTCTGTTTGAGGACTGGTAACCTATGCGGGGCACGTGACTTTGGCTCAAAGGCGTCTTTCCTGTTGGTGTGTTTCAAACATGCGATACTTCGTGCACATATTTTAATGTTTCTAGATAAGCGAGTTTGTCAGCTTGTAAGCGAATATTGTTAATAATTTGGGCCGTCTCTGTACCGTTTCTGCTGTTTTATTGTAGTGAATTTGAACTGTTTAGACAATATTTTATTTAGGAGCCTTTATGTTAAAGGATAAAATTGTAACGCAAACACAAAATACTGCAAAATGAAAGCACTGGTGAGAGTAAATGTGACGTTGAATTTCCTGGTGTCTGCATGGTGCACAGCTGCCACAGGTGGGGCATCTTGACGCTTTAGCTTCGTGTGGGAGCCATTGTGAGCATGCAAGAGTGGGTGTTGAGGTGGGTAGGTGGGGTATGTCCAGTATGGGGAGGGCTTGGTGTGGTGCGCGAGTGCTGCAGCTGTGTTCCAGAACTGTAACAACGGACGTGCCTTACTGGCTATGAGTGCTAGTGTTTACGCAGGAAGCGCCAACTTCATATACGGCGCGTGGTCCATGTTTTTTTGAGTGTAAACCATTCACAAACATTTTTACACTAGTGGGTGATATCAGCAAGTCTACAAGTCTTATTTATGCTTTTAAATGTGAAATTCCGATTCACAGAAACGTATGTTCTAAGCAAACCGTCACTTGGTTTTAAGGAGAATTCCAACTGTTCCATTATTAGTTCCGATATCCGCACATTGTTAATTTAAAACGAGTTTACAGATGGCTTAGAAGAAAGAACGTTGTTCATAATAAACAGTTGTCTTATTAACATTTGAAACTTTCACATATTTTATTTTCATATGCAGTTCGAATGAAAGAAAATGCTAATTAAACATGTTGACCGCTATAGAAAGGAACATATATAATGTGTGCAACATTAACATGAGTTTTTATGACATTCTTTAAATGGTGCTTATTTTGTTTGTGAAATAATGCTGCAGGCAGTAACGTTGTTGTTGTTCGCCAGCAAAAGTAGTTTAATTAATTTTCAAATGTCGAAGGCTATAAATAAATGCTTGATGCGCGCGATTCTTCTCATTGGGCATCTTGTGAAATACTTTATGGAAGATGCGTTGTAAATATGACTTAAACTCGTACTGCAAATACTGACGTGGTAGAATATTTTTTTTATTAATCATGTAAATAAATGAAAATCATGTAAATAACTGCAAGAAATCTCATTAAATTTTCAAACTGTTTAGCATGTGCCACTTTTATTTGGCTTGATTATTTCTGTGTCGTCTTTTATTAATGTTCACTTTGCCACCTTAATTCAACATTCAGACTAATTTTATGACTGTTGCGCAGCTCTAGTTCTCCTTGTGTTGTGTGAATGTTCTTCCTTCCTCTGACGGAAGACTTGTCATGTAGCATCGCTGTCTCTTTAGGAGGGCATGGGGCAGTCAATGGCAACCCATCACGTGCAGGCCTCTGGCCTACATGACAATGACACATTCCCCATGTATGTTAATTGGTGTTAAAAGTAAAAACACAGCACGTTGGTATCCTAAAGTCCAACTAGCGTATAATGTAACACAGCAAGAAGCAGATGAAAACTTAAAAGACAATTGTCTTCAAGTGACTCTGGCTCTTGCTAGAAAACGGTGAGTTGGAAGAGCTAAAATTAATGTAAAATCAGCCTAGTAGATATAACCGTTTCTCTCAATGCAATGTGGCCAAGTTACAGAAAGTGTTAACACTCAGCAAAAACTTAACTAATGTGCCCGTGTCCAAATCTTCCCCTCAAGGAAGCACAGAATGGTCACGAGGGGAAATTATCATTCATATGTACAATACTGGCCCCATTATTCTCAAAATCCCGCTTCCCTTGCCAGGTTTGAAAATGTGTTCCCCTCTGGGGAAATGAGCAAAGTGCAATATTGAGCACTATGGCTTCCTGGTCTGCTAAGGCTGTAAAAGTCTGGCATACAACTCTGTCATAGGAAGCCTCAAACAAATGGAAGGCAACAGCTATTTTTGATTATTAGTTAATACATTCATAACTACATATGTGGTTGTTAACATGACACTTCCTAGGAATATATAAACATAATATATACAGATTCTCAATATGTTTTTACAGTGGTTGGACTTTTTACGGTAACATCCAGGTTCTTTTTCATTCTCAGTAGTAGTACAGGGTATTGACTGCCCAGCTCGGTGCCACACATACTGCTGTGATGCAGTAAGACCTTCCATTTGGAGTTCTAACAACTTCTGCAGGAAGTGAAGGCTATGATGTGCAGGATGTCATGCTGTTTCCACTCTTGTGTGGAGAACGCACCTCTGTGCTCTGGAAAATTCCACTCTTGTCCACTTAAATCCAAAGGAGTACAGGTAGTCAGAGGTAAAACAGAGCAGTTTATGCACGCTTAAGCAAGTGCAAAACCAACAAGGAAAAACCCTGTTCCATGAAGGTAATGAACAACTGAAAGAATTCTCCTTTCATATTTATACTATACTTCAAACAAGTCTGCGTACAGACTCCACTCCCCTTCCCTAATCCATTGAAAATTTCCTTCCAGTTATACATACAAAAAGAATAGCTAACCACACTACATTTTCAAGGTAAGTAATGTAAGAGAAAATCACAGACCATCACTAATTGCAAATTGAATGGAAAAAAAGTGTGGCTTTCCATCTCAGAGAAGGCCAAATGATTAACAAAGTGTAATTATTCTAGCAACCTTTCGGTACTTTTCCAAGGGCATGGAGAAGAAAAGAATGCACAATGTCAGCACGTACATGGAAAATTCCTCAGACAACGTTGTACAAAGTCAGGTGGAGTAAAAAAATGTCTGCACTCGTGTTCATATTATATAGCCTTTTCCTCACTTGCAAGGGCAGCAGAACCTTTACTCTCACTATTTTCTAGTTTAAAGTAACAGCAGAGTACCTGCCCCGACTGCTATATGATGTCAGTCTGTTCCTTCTGTACAAGTTCAAGATGCTCCCTTGATCTTGAATACTGGCGGCTCTACAGAGTGACTAGCTGTGCTCAGTGGAGCTTGAGGATGCCTATTACCAGCCACTCCTCATAAAGGAACAGAGGAAGTTCCATTCAGTCTCAGCAATGTCCCTCTGGTCTTTACCAAGGTCCTAGTAAAGGAGGGGGGGGGGGGATACAATTCTTACTTTAGACTACAGCATGCCCTCTTTGATGTCAAATGAACATATCTATAGGTGTTAAAGCCTAGGGGGCAGTGGCCTGCAAATTCTGTCCTCAAAAAGGAAGTTCTGGCCAAAAGACACACTACCTTACCAGGCGCACCGGTTCGTGTGAGCCTCTTTGTGACAGCGTAAAGTCCACTGCAATCTGGATGTGCACGATTCTGAGCAGTACAAGGAGGAAGCAGAGTTTGGTGTAAGCAATGACAGTCCTAAAGGATTCCATTTCTATAGGCACAAGGCTTCGCTCCTACAGAGCGGGTAATAGCACTCAGCCAGGTAGCGAATCGCTTCTTGACCTACATGGCCATGATTCTTGGGGTTTCTAGAGGCTTCTGTGAAAACAGGTCTCCTTTACAGTGATAGTACCTCAAGCCAAGCACCCCACGTGTCCTCTACAGCACCATCTGGTGGCAGATATAGACGAGTGGCTGGAATCCCAGTCGTAGCTCATCCAAGTCCGGCCATTACTGCCTCCAAACTTGCTGTGGGGGACACTGGCCCACACCTTATGATTGGAATTACCATTATGCCTGACCCTTCCACAGTTCACGCTCACCACAGTATGATTCTAAAGAACATTGTTGGGAAAACATCATCAGTACCTTGTGAGACAACTCCGATTTGCCCATAAATGTCTTGAAGCTGATTGAAATTTCCTTGCGGCTAAGAAACCTCTTCACGTGATGTAGAATGTGTAAATCTGCTTTCCAGCACTGCTTGTTCTGGCAGTCTTCCATAGTGCAAAAGGCAGCCACACCGGAGCATACAGCCTGAGGAATCCTCACAACTTTCCACGCAAGTAGAAAATGCTTTAGGAAGTCCTCCACTCTGTGCCATCCTGCCCTACAGGCCTTTGCCACTCATCTGAACACAGTTATCACTAGGTATTCTAGATAGGCAGGGGTTTGGAACCCTTCAGGAGTGGCTTGATGGGGCCACTGGTGAAGAGCTAGTCTGTGGTGCTTTGTAATCCTGCGTGCTCTAAACTGGCCACACCCAGTGAATCTCAGTCCCTCCATCTCTTGAGAAGGATCACATTTGCATCCCCTACAAGAAAGAACACTTGCTGTTCATGGAGAAACCCAGGAAGTCCCCCTTCCCCCCCCCCCCCACCCCCTGCCTTTACACCCATTTTTCTTGAGCAAATGGGTCTCGAGGAGCTAACCTTTTCGTGTCAAGGTCTGTCCTCAAAACCGGACTGTCACAATGCCTTACAGGAATCTATCCACCATAACTTGAATAATAAGAAACAGCTGAGATTATGCCACTGAGAATTCCCGAAGAACCTCAACCCACTAATCTGCTTAGATTCATATGCTTGTCATCTGGCTGGGACAGGTTGCAGATTTAAACCTACAGGACTTACATCTTAGAATAGAGGAACAGACGTAGCAGTTATCCTATCTAGCTAATGCAGCCGTCAAGGCATCTGTTGGGCCTTATGTATGTGATCCCTGCAGGTAAGAATCTGGCCGCCTCCGGAGACCAAACCCGTTCTGGCCAGGCTTTATGCTTTATTCACATTCCAATTCACCCGATGGCCCTTTGTGAAAAAAAGAATCTAGCATGGCAAGATTCCTCATTGGTGGCCTGAACATTGACATGGTGCATATGTAAGCAGAAAGTCCTCTGTGCCATGGAACCTTTCACAGCTTTCCATATGGACAGGATACTTTTTCAGACTGTTCCCTGCCTTAGGTCTGGACTAGAACATGAAAATGGGGGTAGCCCTAATGACCCTACTTCTCATGGGCTAATTATATACGAAAAACGGAGAAAGACTGTGAAGCAGGGAAAGATGCAACTAATAATAATAATTCTATGAATTACATCAATGAATCATAGACACAGCTCGAACATTACGAGATCTTTCTTTTATTGGATCTCTCCAAGTATTCAAATTTTATCCTGATTGGCATTTGCTGCAAATTATAATACAAACAACATACACATTTTACTATATACAAAGATTAAACAAAAATGATACAAAACATTACAAAACTCAATACAACGCCAAATATGGTCCCTATGAGGAAGACTCCTATCTTCCACACATCTATTTATATGAGGCTGTGCATCGAATTCCTGCACAATCACTCTCAACAACAGTCTCTGGGTTCCGTGTGTATTTGCAGAGCAAAAAGTCATAGACCTTAACACAGCACACAGTGTATTTAATACATTCAATAGTCAAGGCCTTCCAGAGACTTTGATATTGCGATGTCGACGCGTTTCGGCCCTTCACTTATCGGCCTCTTCAGGACATAATGAAAGGAGTACAAAAGTATCTAAAACTTGGAGCAAGCCAAGCAAGAAAAAGCCACGGGAGGAGCAGGGGGAGGTATCAGGTCCTCAACCAACTGAGGCACAGTGAGGTTACACAGAGCCCTTCGGCTTCCGTGTGACCGGTTTCCCGGGGAAAGAAAGATGATGAGGGCGTAGTGTGGAAAAACAGGCTCCTGTGGCTAAGGATTTTACTTTTTTCTCGCCGAGTCTTCCTCCTAGGGACCATATTTGGCATTGTATTGAGTTTTGTAATGTTTTGTATCATTTTTGTTTAATGTTTGTATATAGTAAAATTTGTTTGTATTATAATTTGCAGCAACTCGATGCCAATCAGGATAACATTTGAATACTTGGAGAGATCCAATAAAAGAAAGCGCTCGTAATGTCCGAGCTGTGTCTATGATTAATTGATGTAATTCATAGAATTAATATTAGTTGTATCTTTCCCGGCTTCTCAGTCTTTCTCTGTTTTTCGTATCAGGTCTGGACTAGAGACCGATTAACTGTTTAGGGAGCCGCATGTATTCAATAAAATCGTAAATATAAAATGTATACATATAGAGGGGCTCTGGTTCAGCCCCCTTCCAGTAGGTCTCCTCAATCTGGGTGACGGCATTTTGCCTGTGCACATATGCACAGCTTCCTACAAAGTAGTGCCCGTGGGCAAATTACTCCTTTCTTAAATATTTGTTACTCATTTTTTTGGCTTTTCAACTGTCATTTTTTTGGCTTTTCTTTTCCGCTGAGGTGCCCACACTTTTCTACCAGCCCATTGATTTAATGAATCATTTTTTTTTTAACTGATCTTTTTCATATTGTGTCAGTCCAAATCTGGATTAAAACTAAACAATTTGTTCTTGTAATCTTTCGGGGTAAATTGTTTGTGCAAACTGGAGGGCTGCATTTTGCAGGGAGTTATGATAAACCTCATCCTTCTGAGGGTACTGGACCGTTTTCATAGCAATAGCTCCCACGTGCTGGCAGATGGCATCATCTGGCTCCGCGGCAACCACGCTCTGCCTCTGTGACACCGCTTAGCCGTATCTAGGCCCCACTCCAACGCAACGCAGTTCCTTATTTTGTTCACTTTTCGACGTTGATCACCAATGCCAAAAATAAAAATGTTCTCCTTTAAAGGTTTTAGGGAAAGGTCATTACTAAAAACCAAACAGTCCCCTACCTGCAGGATGCAGATGTTGCTCACAGATCCATACGGTGTCTGCCTGTGGTGTCCAGAATCTGGATGCTACTCTTTGTCGATTGGGAGGTGTAGCTTTACATTGCCGAACACAAAAAGCGAGGTAGGTCTCACTCCAAACAATGCTCCCTCACCAAGTTGTGGGCTTGATCCTGCTATAGGTCGCCATTTCTTTTGAAGGTGAAACTAGAGACGAGTTCCCCACAAGCTCAAAAAGCCCAAGCCCCTCCACTCTTCTCCAAGGAGATGTTGCACTATTGGTGCTCTAGTAACCCGACTCTGCTGCTATTGTCTGACTCAGAAGCTTGTCTCTGCTTGCCCAGAGTTCCACTGGCCATAATCGACTGCGCACTAGATATGTGCCATTAGGGTGCAGGGTCAAGACTGATTTGCATATGGCTGGGTCCAAACTGGAATGTCACGGTGAGCAAAAAAACGATGGATTTAGGCCCATATCTCTGTACTGGGGTGAATGTGTGACATTGTTCTGCATTCTGTCCATCAATTATTCTTTTTGCATTTGTCACCCTGAGTGGGACGGGTATGCCCAGACGTGGGTCCCATGCTCTCCATGCCACTGGAGTCGAGCTATCCTGGCTGATGAGGAGTGAAACCCCGAAACCGGTCCTAGGATGCTCGTTTCCAGTCCAGGGAGGACCTGGTCTGGCAGTTTGGGCTGGACTGTTCCCATTGGGTGGAGGGTCAAGACTGATTTGCATATGGCTGGGTCCAAATTGGAATGGCATGGTGAGCAAAAAAACAATGGATTTAGGCCCAGATCTCTGTACTGGGGTGAATGTATGACATCGTTCTGCATTCTGCCCATCAATTGTTCTTTTTGCATTAGGGAGGCCATGGCACAACCTTTCAGGGCGATACCCGCTTTCGCTGGAGTACCTTTGGCCCCCATGGAGCCGCAGGGTACCTAATGCAGTTCTCATTAGTAGGTCTGAGCACGGCATCAGCTGACCCCATTGGGGCCTCTGCATAGCTCCATGCTAGTGCTGGCTCACGCATCTGGTAGCAACCACCTTGGTGCCGACCCAAACACCTGCGGTGCCAGCACCAGATCTGATTCCGGTGCCCGTTTCCGATCCACAGCCATGACTTGACCATGCCAGGCCTATGTCTTGGCATTACCAAATCAATCAAATAGGATTTGTAAAGCTTGATTAACCACCTGGTATCCAGGCACTGAGGGTTTTGCTGGTTCGGGTAGTTCAGTTGAACATCCATGTCTTGAGTCACTTTCTGAAGTCCGAAAGAGAAGGTGAGGTGAGGGGAAGGCCATTCCAGGTTTTGGCAGCGAGGTAGAAGGAGCGACCTCCACTGTTGCTTAAGCGGATGTGGGGGTGTGAGCGAGGGAGAGGGAGGTGGAGCGCAGGTGTCTGGAGGGTTTGTGGAAGTTCATGTGGCGGTTGATGTATGCTGGTCCTTGATCATGGAGGGCTTTGTTTGCATGGATCAGCATCTTGAACTGGCATCTCTTCTGAATGGGGAGCCAGTGGAGCTTCTTGAGGTGGGGGGTGATGTGGGTCCGTTTGGGGAGGTAGAGGATGAGTTTGGTCAATGCGGTCTGTAGTCTCTTCAGGAGTTGAGTGGCGATTCCTACATAGTGTGTTGCCATAGTCCAGCCGGCTGGTGACTAGGGATTGAGTGACGGTTAGTCTGATGTGGATGGGGAGCCATTTGGAAATTTTCTGGAGCATGCGAATAGTGAGGAAGTAGGTGGACGAGACTGCATTGATCTGACTTTTCATGGTGAGTTTGCCGTACATGATGATGTCCAGGTTGCGGGCAAGATCTTTCGGTGTGGTTGAAGGTCCCAGTCGGGAGGGCGACCAGGAGTTGATCCATGGGTAGGTGGTGTTCCCGAAGATCAGCATCTCCGCTTTGTCAGTGTTGAGTTTCAGGCAGTTGCTTTTCATCCAGTCGGCGATGTTCGGTATGCACATGTGGAAGTTGGGCCTTGAGGTGAAGGGGTCTTCTGACCGCAAGAACCAAAGGCAAGTAACTTGTTCATTTTAATGTTGCATTAAAACATTTGGGCAGCACAAGACGAACAGAAACTAGTGTACTGCGATTCTACAGCTGCATGTGAGACGAGAACCAGAAGGTGGCACCAAATCCTAACAAACACACGAGCTGTAGACGAAACCAAATTAAAGCAGCTAGGTAAATAGAGCTGTATTCTTAATGCTAAACCACATCGGAAGGGTCCGGAAAGGTCAGACCGTGTTGAATCCAATTATTAGAGCAGGAACTCTTTGGTTCCGAGTTGAAGCAGAGTAATTATAATGCAGATCTACTTTAGTTAATGAATATGCATTTCACATTTACATCACGGATAGCATCTTAATTCCCGCCGCAGCGATAATATAAAATTCTGTATTGGCCTGGCTGGGTTTCTCACCTGGAGCCTGCACGTTTCTCACAGTTAAGTGCACTGTACACTTATCCGACTGACCTAGTACATTGTACATGGTACACATTATTGCTGGTCCCTTTCACTAGGAAGACTCCTGAAGGAGCATTCAAATTCATATCAGGCAAAAACCAAACACTGCAAACAAAGGTTTTTTTGTCTGCGAGCACCACCCCGTTTGACCGAACACCACTTGAGTGCACCAAAGCGTGTTTTGTTTATTCTAGAGCATTTAGATTGGAGCGGCAGGGGAATTACATACAGGATTTTGAGACCAAGGTAGCAGCGGAATATCCATTGACTGGTGCTTGGAAATATTAATATTCCCAATAAACTATGAAATGTATGGTTGTAATTAAAATTATCTCCTGATAGGCTGGAAAACTTTTCACATACTTTATTATGAATGATCTGAAAATAGGTTGTGCAAACTTGAATTTAAAACTGGCCACTTAAAGAAGGTGAGCGTATTTTTATTTGTATTCCTTTTTAAAGTCACCAGAATGATGCTTTTTATTAGGTCTCATCTCTGTCTGTTGCAAGACATTTTGGTACCTTACAGTGGACTTGGCGCCCGCCCATTCCTACTTAGGTTCATTGTCGCTCTCCTTTGCTTGTTTCCAATTCTTAGCTTCGGTAGGCTTTTCTCCCTCAACTTTTTTTCTTTGTTTTTTTTTATTTAGCTGCATGGATGCACTGCTGTCCATTCACTGCTCACTATTTCAGGTGGTACTTTTTTCTTTTTATTTAAGCACTTCATGAGAGTGCGTGTTTCCTCCAGCTGGCTCCCTTGTGTACTTCTCCCCCTCTGTGTTCCTCCCTCATTCTGTTCCTGCCCATCATCCCTTGTCAGTTTGCTTGACCCAGCGTCTCCTACCCATCCTCCATGGTCCGCGTGCTTTCCCTACCCTCTCCTACCCATCCTCCATGGTCTGCGTGCTTTCTCTGCCCTCTCCTGCCCACCCTTCGTTGTCGGTGTGCTTGCTTTACCCTCTTCTGCCCACCCTCCGTTACGTGTGTGCTCTCCCATCCCCTCTCGCCTGTCCTTATCCTTCTCTCTCGGACTTCCCCCCCCCCCCCAACCCTCACCCCTCCATGTTGCCTCATCCCCCAACACACTGCCCTGTTTCTTTGGGTAATGGTTGAGGATGGGGGGAGAGCAGAAGGGGGTGGGGGGTCATGCGAGGACAGGCAGATATGGGGATCGGGGAGTACACATCTAAAATTAATTTAAAAAAAATGCTATAATGCAGCCAGTGTGTTTTTGTAGTGGTTTTCTTCTATAAAAGTTTTTAGCCATGCTGCACAGTAGCCGCGCTGCTCTATGGCATTTCTACAAATCATTGCCAAAGTTGGCAATGCCCTTGCTGTACAGCATGAACAAAAGGCACTGGCAGAACCAATAGGTCTTAAAGGCGAGATCTATTGGCTTTGCCAATGCTTGCTTCTGTTAAGAGTGACTGCAAACTCCAGCATTTGTCAATGGGCACATTTTACTTTTGTGCTTCTGCCTTTTTGCTTTAGGGTTGGGTATTGTAAACTGTTGCACTATTTAACTCGTGAACTTGTGTACTCTGTTTCCTATCGAAAGTTAAGTAGATTACTTATTTCCACGTTTTCTGCATGGTGTTGATCGAATATGAAACCTTTTGACTACATCTTTGAAACTTTTGTTTGCATTTGAAATCCCCTCATTGCATGCAGACGTAATTGGAAAACCTGGTTAGTGTAACAATATGACAGTGTTAAAGTCAACATTTTCAGTGTCCTGGTGACTTTCAAAGTCACTGTCCATCATAAATGCAGCAGAAAATAAACATTTTCCTGTGAAAAGCACCACACTTACTACGGTCCCTTTATTATTAGTATTCGTGCCAGTGTCTCAGCCAATTGAGAAGGTGTGGGTTTGCAAAAATTCGGGGCTGAAGTCCACTTAGCTTCAGTGAGTCGAATCAAATGCTCTACATAAGGTTGTCTTAAAGACAATGACATGGTCAAAAATAAACATTGGCAAAGACATTAGGTCTGGCTATAACATACAGATGCAAGAAACAGGATTTGTGCATGCCTTTGTTGTATAAGTTAGTTCATTAAGGACAGACCGATTGACTTTACCAATGCGTGTTCAGAAAGTGCTGTCTGAGTTCTATTTAAATGAGTAAGTTGATTTCCCAACATTTTTCCTTCGTCCCTATGGTGCCACGGAAGAAGAGTCATTACCTAATCTAGCCTTCAGTTGTATCTCTTCTATATTGATGGAACCATGGACATACACTCTTCTTACCAACTATTTGTGACTTGGAGATGATGAGGTCAGCATAGCGGCTGCTAATACCACCGCTAACGAACGTAGAAAGAAATGAAACCTTTGTTTTTATTTGCACAAGAATGCTCTGCCAAACGGAAGGGAATTCGGAAGACTAGCGCCTTGACATCTGACACGGTGCAGGAAAGCTAGAGAGCCCGACTGGTGTAGGGGTCAATCAGTCGGGTGTGGATCTTGAACTGGACCCCGCCATTACTTGGCTAATACTTCCCATAAGGTTCCACGACATTTAACGATACCAGTCACCCTTATCATTTCATCCCAACAGAGGCAGGTTCTACCAATGCTTGCAGATTCCGGGGCAACCGGAAACTTCTTAGATCTAGCCATGGCTAGTTCTTTACATCTGACATGGGTTAGGAAAGATGAGCCAGAGCAGCTTAGAGTTGTGGATGGCTCTGAGCTCTCTTCTGGGATGATTGTATATCAAACAATTCCATTATCTTTAGTACGTGAGAATGGACATACTGAGACCTTGGCCTTTGATCTCACAGACACACCTACCTTTTGCGCTATTTTTGGGATCCCTTGGCTTCAACTGCATAACCCTGTTATTAACTGGTCCCTCCAACTTGTCATCTTGGGATCCTCTTACTGCCGAACTTATTGCTATAATAACCCACAGGGAGCTCCGTCTCCCTTGACTTGTGCAGCCTCAATACTAGGGCCTTCGAAACAACTTCCAGTGGAATACCAGGACTTTCAAGACGTCTTTGACGAACAAAGGGCTACACAACTATTGCCCCATCGGGAATTTGATTGTCGTATAGACTTAATTCCAGGCGCTGCACTATCCTGAAACACGTTTACACTCTCTTGGAGCCAAAGACAAAACATTAAAAAAAATACCTAGATGATATACTAGCCTTAGGGTTTATATAACATTCCACTTCTCATGTGTCGTCCGCACTCTTCTTCATTTTGAAGAGAGACGGTGGTTTGCGGGCATGCAAAGATTACAGAGCATTGAACAAGGAGACCGCAAAAAACAGATATCCATTGCCATTAATTCCCGACTTGTTAGATCAGATCGGAAATCCACTGTGTACACCAAACTGGACTTATGTTGTACATACCACCTTGTTCATGTAAAAGAGGGTGCTGAATGGAAGACCGCCTTTTGGATTAAGTTCAGACTTTTTGAATACACAGTTATGCCATTTGGGTTGTGTAATGCCCCAGTGGCCTTCCAGTACTTCATCAATGAGATTCTGTGAGATTTGCAGGACATTTGCATTGCCCTATATAACAACAACATCCTGATCTATTCACAAAACATGACTGAACACAGAGACTATGTTAGGACAGTCTTGCAACAACTCTGATAACATGCCCTTTTTGCCAAGTTGGATAAATGCACGTTTCATACCCAGTCTGTTGAGTTCCTAGGATACATCTTGTCCCCAGAGGGTATGACCATGGATAGAAAATAGGTCAAGGCAATCTTAGAATGGCCAGCATTGACCACGGTAAAGGTGGTACAGAGCTTCCTGGATTTTTCAAACTTTTACTGGCAATTCTTCACCCATTTTTCTGACATTGTAAGCCCCATCACTAGACTCTTATGAAAGAAGGCATCTTTTGAGTGGTCCCAGGAGGCTGATGATGCCTTTAACTTACTTAAGGGGAAATTTGCAATTGCCCCAGTACTTGGGCATCATGACCCCAAGCAGTCTTGCTTTGTGGAGACCCATGCCTCACAATTGGCTGTGGGAGCTATTTTATCACAGCACAACAACACAACTGGATACATGCACCCAGTTGACTTTTTTTTCCATGAAGTTATTGCCAGCAGAACAGAATTACACAATTGCCGAACAAGTTTTTGACAATTAAACTATGGTTTCAAGAATGGCGGCACTACCCATTAGGTCCCCAGCATATTGTCACTAGTCACACTGTCATAAGAATCGCCAATTCCTCAGGTCTTTGAAAGCCTTGACCCCTAGACAAATAAGGTGGTTATTATTTTTCAGTGAATTTCATTTTGTTATCCACTATCGGCGAGGCACACAAAAGATTAAGACCAATGTACTATCATAATGGGGTTACACAAATCAGGACGCTCAAGGACAGACACCACAGAACATTGTTGACCCCGAACACATCGTAGGACTCTGCGACCAGGAATCTTTCTTGAATAAAGTCAGGCTTAGTATGAGTCAAGAAGAAATAAGCGCTTGGATGATTGAAAAACATAATAATGAATACAATGAGCTTCCTTACCATAGTACTGCCTTATGTCCCCACAAAAGAATTAAGACAGGAATCCTTAACCTGGTGTCATGACGCTCCAGTAGCAGGTCGTTAATGAATCCAAAAGACCTTAGCAGACTGTCAGCAATGGTTTTGGTGGCCCACATAGTCCAAGGATGTGCATGACAATGTTCAGACCTGCCCAATACGTTTTCAAAACAAGGCATTTCATTCCGCCCCATGAGGCTATTTACAAACCTTGCCAGTGCCCCCACATCCTTGACATGCCATAAGCCTTGACTTTTTGCTGACCACCCCAACTCCAAAGGATATACAACCATTTTGGTAGTGGTGGATCGTTTTTCCAAGATGGCACATTTCATTGCCCTAAAAGAAATACCCACTGTCAAGACCCTTGCCATGCTGTTTATTCAACAAATCATGCAGTTAAAATGACTCCCTTTGTCGTCATTTCTGATTGGGGCCCGCAATTTCATTATTTTGGCGCAGTCTTTGCACATCATTGGACATTGATGCTCAACTCTCATCTGCCTATCATTCACAAACTGGGCAGACGGAGTGGGTAAACCAGGTGTTGGAAAAGACACCGATGTCTATTGACCTCTACTCCTAAGGGTTGGGAATCCTTGTTAACTTTCATTGAATTTGCCTGCAATAACTCACAGCATTTAGCCTCTGGGGTTTCCCCCTTCTATTGTGTACCAGGTATTCATCCTCGTATGTTGCCCGAAAATGTGTAATGCACTCTGAAAATGTACCTACCATACAAGACTTTGTAAAACATCTGGCTGATTCACAACAGCAGGTTTTATCACATTTGTATCCGGCTGAGTATGAAAAAATATATTAACAGACATCGACAACAACAGCCAGACTACAAGGTTGGAGAACAAATTTGTCTGTCCACTAAACACCTGCAATTACAGGGTCCACGTAAGGTACAGCCCAGATTTGTGGGCCCCTTTTCTATTGAGCGAATCATTAGTCCAGTAGCTATGACATTCCAGTTACCAGAAGATTTAACAGTTCATTCAGTGTTTTATGTGTCCCTATCGAAGACCTATTGTGCCCCTCCCTCATCCATAACACAATGCTCATTTTGAATTTGAAGTACAGAGACTCCTTGATTCTAAGCGCAAGAATGGACGCTTGTTTTACTTAATTGCTTCAAAAGGGTATGGTCTTGAAGAGCAGTCCTGGGAACCAGCCAGCAATGTTCATGCCCTTCACCTGGTTCGTTGTTTCCATGCCTGACACCCAGACCGACCACACCCTGTAGCTAATTTCGTGCGGGGGAATCTGTCACAACCCCTCCCATGGGCCCCCTGTGTAGTGGTCTAGCTTGCAGGGCTCATGTTGTATCACCCCTGTGGTGCCTTATGGCACCCTGTGATGCCATGATCGATGTTCCCCAGCACCCATAATTCCATCATGCTTGAATCCCTGCAAGCGTCCCTCAGAACCGGTGAACAATAGATTATCTGCAGCTGCTGTTACTAGGACCTTGGAGTGGTTTCCATTGAATCCCTTGACAAAATAAAGGACCCCTTGCTACTAATAGTAGTTCCTAGGGCAGGGAAAATACAATTCTGAAAAATAACGCCCCTAGGCAACAATTGGCCAAGTAAATGATCGAGACCTATTCAAACATACTTATGGTATTATAGACTCAGTGTACAAAAAACTTTGTATTAAAAACTTCATTTTATTGATGCAATTTCATATACAAATATAAAAAAATTGTTTCACAAGCATATAACACTGGACAACAACAACACAACATACTTTCCAGAATAGAGCAACACCAATGTATACAATGAACAAACCTATATAAGGTGCAAAATTAGACAATAGTTATAAAAGAATTTATAACTCAACATTAAACAGACACATGTAAATATATCACAATGGCTAATTAATAGGTTTTCTTTTCACCGCGCGCGCGAAAACCACAATGATTCCTAAACAAACAAAAAATATATATGCAATGATGTACACTGAGTCTTTGATACAAACATCTTAATATATACCACGTAACATACAAGCCTATATATACCTCAGTGTCTAAAATTAAGAAAGAAAAAGAAATGAATACTAGGAAAAAAAGAAGGGGAAAAGAGGTGTATTCCTCTACCATGATTATGGTGTCTATATGGCACATGATCAAAAAGAAAGAGAAGAGATAAACACACGAACGTAAACATAAAAACAGAAAGAAAGATACCACATGCGTTCCCAAACCAATGTGACTATAAAGGAAAATTAATAAGTATGGACCAGATGCAACCACTATGGAACTTACCACGGGTGGACAATAAGGACCCAGCTGATGTAAAATAACAATGTTGCAATGGCTAAAATGTATAGATTCTAAAAGAAAAAACAAGGTCTGATAAGGCTAATGAGAAAAGGAAAAACGATCAGAAGAGCTCTACATCAAGGTTGAAGAGGTACATGATATAAAATTACCTCTACGAATCTTTCACAACACTTGATCCCAAGATGCCGGACCTGAACTTATCAAGGCTTCAATGAACAGATATTTCTATGATTCTAAAAAGAAAAACATTACAAGAAATAAGAGAATAGTCATTGTGATGTCTTGATATGCTGTCGCGATAGGATAGAGCTAATCATCATATCAATAAATCACCTTTTTATTCTCATTTAGTAGGCCGCATGATGTATTTATGGCACTTGAGCCCAAGTCGCCAAAGAAGAAGGATCCCCCGGAGTTGGAATAGACTTTCTATTCTACAAATTCAAAAAACATGAAGTAATCAAAGAAGCGCTCATAGCAGTCTAGTAATTTAGTAGCACAAAGCTGGCAGTGATTCACGTATAAATTAATCACCTTTGAGATTATATCTCGAGGTAACTTCAGATGAACAGAGTCGCGTCAATATATTTTTCCAGAGGGGGCGGTCCTTTTTTGCCTAGAGCTTGTATGGCGCGCTATAACGGAGATATAAAAAGTAAATTAATAAGGATAACGAGTAATCTTAATCAGATGTAATCTGATTACCTGATGCAAACGAAATAATTGCCGCAATGGACACTTAAATATGTATAGTCCTGCGCGATATCTAAAAGACCTGAATGCTCACAAAAGGAGAACAATAACTAAAATATAAGTCTCTCGTTTTTGTGTGCTCGTATATGCACGTAGATGCAATCTAGCGAGTTTCATGGTAACTTTGTCCCCGGAAGTTTAGAGTTAACGACCCATGCGGAGGTAATCTAATAGAAGAGACCACAGTGCCTAACATAAAACAACGAAAAATTACCAAAAACATACAAAGCGGTCTCTTCACCTCATGTGGCTACGTCACGAGGAGCAGGGCATAGATATATTGATGTCCAAGGCACTCTACTTAAAAATAACGGCAGCCCTCTTCTCAATTCTGGAACTTAGAGGTGTTGTTTGCCGCCAACGCGACGATTTAAAGATGGTGATGCTACGCGATGACGTCGTCGCGTGCCTGACGTTTACCGCAAAAGGCAGCTAGAACGTTGACCGCTGATACAATGAGTAGTGGCGCTACGCGATGAGGTCATTGCGTGCCTGATGTGTACTGCATGGGACAACTGAAACGTTAACCACCAATACAAAGTGGTAGTTGAACCCAAGTGTGGTTCAGCGAGAAAAATGGCAAAGGCTAAGAGATTACTAGATGTAGACTGATATATAATCATAAGTCTATAAGTAAACCTAAAGACCAAAATATAGCAAATTCTTATTCTCATCAACCTATATCTTCATCATTTGTTTTGTAAGAAAACAGATAATTCATCTGCACAATAGCTATGATCAAGGCAGCTATAAGGAAAGAATGTTATAAAGTCTGCTCAATGATCCCCGAAGTTGAATTCCATGGTATTATGCTATAATGTTAGACCGTGCCCAAAAAACACTTAAACTATTTACTATTCTAAAAGAGAGGGTCCACTTATGACTATCTTGCCAAGAATGGAGATGATGGTAAAAAGCTGAATCCCATTGAGAAAGATACTTGGGGATTATATCGTATCACATTCTCCCAAGGTATTTCGTTGTTAAGCCCACATTTGTGGGTATCTAGAACAAAAATCCAGAATACTTCTCGTTTTTTACGGATTTAGTTGCTTCTGTTTTCATCCAATATATCAATTTTTTCAATTATAAGCCATCGAACATCATTAGATGTGTGCTTAAAGTCCATAAAATGCTTCGCTAGTGGTGCATTGGTCTTGGAGGTACGAATCGCAGATCGATGCTCCGTGAGACGGATGTTGAAGGAACGAGAGGTCACTCCCACATAGCCCAGGCTACATGGGCAAAGTAGGAGATAAATCACATTTTTAGTTTTACAGTTGAAGAATCTTTTTGCTGTAATAGAGTACCCGTTGTGCGTGAATTTCTCTCCTTCAATGACTGTGTTGCAAGACTTGCATTGCGAACATTTAAAGGTTCCTCTAACTGGTGTCGTTCCAACAATAGTTTTTTTAACCCGTTGCATGTGTCGGACGGCCCCCGGCCGTCCGTCATGGTGGGCGTGTGCGTCGGACGGCCGGGGGCGTCCGATTTGCGCATGCGTGAAATTCGCCTGCACAGCGGGGGAATGTGCGCCGAAGGGAACGGGTTAATAAACGGTGCCTTCTACGAACCTAAACCGTCTGACAATATCTTTGATATTCTTGTTTCTCCGATGAGCAAACAGCGGTTTCGGAAGTTTGTGTTCCTGATCAGGATCACTGTTCAGGATGTGCCAATTAGAGTTGATGATCTGTCTAACTTTTTCATTCATTGTTGAATGTTTAGTGACACAGACTAGTTGAGTGACGGCAGAAGGAATGTTTGTTTTTAAAAGTGAATCTCTATCGTAGAATCTTGCTCTTTTATAAGATTCTCGAATCAATCTATGAGGATAACCCCTGGAAAGAAATTTGGCTTTCATGGTAATTGCTTGTCGGTCATAGTCTTGCAGGTTGGAACAGTTTCGACATAAATGAAGAAACTGCCCCAACGGTATACTTTGTTTCTGGGCACGTGGGTGGTAGCTGTCGTAATGCAACAGAGTGTTTCATGCATTAGCTTAACAAAGAGATCAACCTCTAGGACACCAGTATTGTGTCGAATGATTATATCTAGAAATTCTACTTGAGTTTGACTAGCGTGTGCCGTAAACTTGAGATTGGTGTCACACAAGTTTAGCCACTCTAAAAATTCGGTCAGGCCTTCTACAGTATCGGTCCAGATAAAAAAAAATATCATTAATATATCTGGACCAATGAGTAACTGATTCGAAAAACGGCTCAATTTCGTTGTGGATATATTTCATTTTGAAAAGCGCCATGTAAATATTTGCCACTGACGGGGCTACTGAGGCCCCCATACTTACAACCTCGATCTGTTTGTACAGAGTCTTACCAAACTCAAACGTATTATCAGTAAGTACGATTTTCAGACATTCAAGGAGGAAAGCTTTAGGGCATTGGATGTTAAACTTATCAATAAACCACTTGACCGCATCAATGGCTTCCATCTGGGGGATGTTACTATATAATGATTAGATGTCTAACATTACTAAAATGTGTCTGACATGATTGAAAGAAAGATTTTCGACTTTGTTAATAATGGCCCTGGTGTCCATAATGTATGATGGAATTTTCAAAATGTGGGGCCTCAAAAGATTATCCGTGTATTTCGAGAGAGGTTCTGTAATAGATCGAATAGTAGAGACAATAGAACGATATGGCGGGTCTAGGATATCTTTATGAATTTTCGGGATCCCACAGATGCATGGCATCTTGGGTTCCATACGATCCAAGTAATCAAACTCTTTAGAACAAATGTCTCCATTTTGTTTAGCGTTGGTAGTTAGTTGTTGGATCTACGATGTAACTTTGTGAGTAGGATCACAAGAGACTTTGGTGTAGAAGTTTTGATCGTTGAGGAGCATTTTCATTTTACATTCATAAGTCGAGATGTCTAGCACAACAATACCTCCACCTTTATCGCAGCTTTTGATGGTAAGTGATTTCTCATGGGAAATCTTCTGAAGAGAAGTAAATTCTTCTTTGCTGAGATTGTACACTGGTTTTGGTATGTATTTAGTCACTCTGTCCAGACGGTTGAGTACAGCATGTACAAAGTCTGCAACCTCTGCACCTAGTTGATCTAAAGACGGAGTGAACATAGATGGATTGGATAAACCCGAAATGTTCTGGATCGTGTAAGATGAAGCTTCACTGTCTGTGAAGAATTTTTTAAGCCTGATTTTTCGAAAGAACGTTATAATGTCCTTATATAGTTCAAAGGTGTTAGTCGTGGTGTGTGGCACAAATGAAAGTCCTTTAGACAAGAGTGTGGTACATGCAGTGTCTAACGATACTGACGATAGATTGAAAATCGGTATCATGTTCCCTTCCTCCAATATTGACCGTTGCGAGTTTCCAGGAGATGTTGATTGTTCAGCTGGTAGTATTGTGTTTGATAATTGCCTCGAAATTGGGTCTGGAAGCAAACTTTTTGTCTGCCCCTGTGGGCACCTCGCTGGCCTAACAAAGGTTTCATGGTGCCTTGCTTAGGGTCAAATGGTTTACGAAGTCCCTGTTGGTCATAGTGATATGAACTACCCTCGCCCTCAGAATCTGAGGTATTAGAGAAGGTATGGACTCGACGATTCCTCGGGCTATCTCCATTTGAATATTGATTCTGTTTATAAAAGTTCTCCGCTAAATAGGGATAGGTCTTTTCCCGTGAATTATACCGTATGTCTTTATTCAATTTATCCGTTTTACGTTTAACAAGATATTCTGTGAATGATGACAGTTCTTTACCTGCTTCCTCGAGTTTCTTTTTAGCCTCTTCCAAGGCATTAGTTTTTCTAATTTTCCCTTCTAGCTCTGCAAGTTCATTTTTTAATGCTGCCACTAACTCTTTGGCAGTTTCTACGATGAGGATCATTAGATCTCGAGAGCACCTATTCGCAATCAAGGTCCACTTTTCCAAAAATTGTCTAATATGGACAAACAGGCCCGGGATGTTACGCACCCTCCGGCCTTGAGGAATCACTCCTGCCCTCAAATACTCTAACATGAACTCTCCATGTGCTTCCATTCGCTTTAATTTCTTTTTAAGTAAGACAAGTTGGTTAACATCATCATTACCTCTAAAATGTTGCCAAAGTTTGTATTTGAACCTACTAAAGTAGCGAACTCTTCGTCGGTAAAGCCGACAATGGTTATTCGGTCCAACGTCCTACAGATCCCGGCAGCAACTGCCGCCGTGGGACACCACATTCCAGAGTGGAACCCTGCTAAGCTACACGAGCTCATGCACGAGCTAAAGGCACATTCCAAGCAGATCCCAACAGTTATTCTGCTCTCATGTCGTGCTGCTGGTGAAACCTGTAAGTGTATGTCACTGAAGTCAATGTATGGTCACTGTATATAGAGGCCTGTTAGTGTACTGATCATAACTGACTCTTCTTGTTATTTCCAGTGTATTGCCTCATTACAAAACCAGAGGTTCAGGAGTCCCGTGCGTATCTACCTCACAGACACAGAAGGTCTCTGGAGCGACAAATCCTGTTACACAGTATCACGCAGCTGCTGAGCAGATCAAGTACCACAAGTCTCTCTTTTCTTATTTTATTCCAACCCCTTGGGGGACAGTGCATGTTCTAAGGTTTCGGTTCCTCGGCATTTGCTGTCCTCGGGAGGGATAGGAGGTCCAGCATCGGCTCCAGTATCATCTCTACAGCTGGGACCAGGTGAGTGCACGACAAAAGGAAGGTTGAGCTTCTCCCACACAATCCACAGCTGTTTGCCTGCCCAGACTAGGAAACTCAAATTTGAGCATAGTCATTTCAGAGATTGGGTGGTTAGCGGGAGTGGGAGATTGATAAAGAGGTGAAGGAATTTGGAAAGGACAATCATTTTAGCAGTGGCTATACTCCCCGCCTTGGAAAAGGGCAGCCAGGACCAAGCATGAACCTGCTCCTCCAACCAAGTCACAGCTCTACCATAGTTTCCCCTCCAGAGTTCGTCTGTGTCTCGACTGAGCCATATAATGGACCGGATCAATGGCCCACTGCAGGGGATTTTTGGACTCTAGTGGTTGTGTTCCTGCTGTGAGAGGAATTAGCCCAGTTGATATTGATACCAAAGTACCCACAAATCTTACTACTTCACTTATTATAGAGGACAGGTTTGTTTGAGGTTCTCGTACATATCGCATGATGTCATCCGCATACATTAATACTAATATCTTTCTAGCAGTGAAGTCGAGGTCCCTGTGGGCATGGTGCTGTCGCAGCCGAGTGGTTGGTTGCTCAATCACTAAACAAATAGGACAGGAGATCGAGGGCATCCCTGCCTAGTCCTGCGAGTAACTGAGAATGGGGCAGAAGTCACACCATTGAGGTGGAGGCGCACTATTTGGGAAGCGTATAACATGCTGATCAAGCCCAAAAACTGAGAACTGAGCCGCGCACGAAAATGAAATAAGTGCGACCACTCCAAGAAATTAAATGCCTTAGTGGCATCCAACAAGGCAGCGACTGCTCCTAGATGGGGATCTATGGCATGCATGAGAGCAAACATTGTGCGGAGGTTAAGGGTGTTGAGTGGTCTGGCACAAATCCCGACTGGTCTGGATGGACAAATATCCGGCAGTAAGGGAGTAGCCAAATGGCAAGGAGTTTAGCAAATATCTCATTGTCAATGTTTATTATTAAAAGCAGTCGGTACAAGTTGCAACGATTGGTGGGTTTATCAGGTTTTAGTATTGCAACAATGACTTTCTCGTACGGAGGACGGTAGCACACTGGACCTTAGGGAGTCTTCGTACATTAACAGGAGGTGGGCGGCTAGAATTGTAGCGTATTCTTTATAAAAGATTGTTGTGAATCCGTCCACCCCCAGAGCTTTGTCCCAGGGGAGACTCTGAATCAACTGAGACACCACCTCCCCCGTGAAGGGCAGTGGTCTGGATCGAGTCACAGCAGCTGAATCATGTCAAGGTAGGCGTCCGGGGCTGCTGTGTCAGGACTCACCATGGTGCTGTACAGCTGAGAATAAAACAATGCATAGCACATGGTCTGTGGCAAGTCATCTGGTTTTGTGTTGGTAACCTGCTTGTCATCAACAAGCTCCATGACAAATGCAGTGGTCCATGGCTTGCAGAGCATAGTAGCCAGCATCTTTCCGGGATGATCGACCTCGCCTTCATTGTGGGTGTACCATGGGCAAACATAATGCAGGTGCCCGCCGCGCTGTCAGCATGTTTCATTCGCCCGACATTGGATGGGCAATTATCGCACATGAGCGTGTGGAGCTGCGCCGCAGCATTGGAGTGGGGTCATCTGGAGGTGCTGCAGTGGTTTGCCGTATGATCAAGGATGGCGTTAAAGTTGCCTCCCCTGATAACCGCTCCAGGGCCCATGGTGCTGATTAGGCACTAGACTTCTGCAAAGAACTGTGGGCTGTCCGTATTGGGTCCGTATAGCGAGACTAAAATGACTGGGTGCGTGTGCCGAGTGATTGCAACTATTACATATCGCCCGTTCCTGTCGCATAGTGCCTGTCACGAGCGCCAGGCCAACCCTTTGTGGATAAGTATGGCAGTTCCAAGACTGTAAATGGAATGCAGTGACACGTGGGTCTTTGAAATCCGCCCAGCACCAAGGGGAAGGGCAGTCACGTGTGATGGAATTCCTGAAGGAAGCAGACGCCCACCTGGTGACTATTGAGATAGGCGTGGACCAGCCTGACTTTCCGCCCGTCGTTTAGTCTACAGATGTTCCAGGTCAAGCAAATAATGGCGGTCATCCTTTATCCAAGGGAGAGATATGTGACGTAGCTGGAGAAGTCAAGGCACCATGTGCATTCCCATGGGGACAGTGTGGTGGTATGGTGTCTCATCAGGTGTATGCCAGGGAGGGAACAAACCGGGAAAACAAACAGTCCATCAGAGCTACTCCCTCCCACTTCAACACCCCCAAGTCAGTTGAGAGAGATCCAATCCCACCCCCCCTCCCCAAATCATTCCCAAACAATAGCAGAATGCAATGGGAATCATCCTGTGAGGCGTCGGAGAGCCAGGTGAACTGCCCAGTTGTGGTCCAAGTGGGTGGCCGACAAGCAGTGAAAGGACCCCCAGTAGAGGTCGGTGCGGGTGCATCGATGAAGAGTTCAGGGGCTGGAGCAGATCGGGACATGTTGTGTATTCTTAGTAACAGTGCGGGCCAGTCGTGGAATCCAGAGGCACGGTGCTTAAGAGACAGTGGCCATGTCACTGTGGGTGGCCCTGATGAGCTGCTTATTCATTATCGCTGAGGCAGCAGTCGTCGTGTGATGTGGATCCCGGGTGGGGAATGGCCCTGGAGTTTGACACTGTCTGGAGAATTAAATCACCGTTTTAGAGTTGGTGAAGTAGTGAAGTTATCCTTCGTGTTGGATCCGTAGCTTGGCCGGGTACAGTGAGGAGTAGGTAATCTCTGCTTTCTGGAGCAGCCATTTGACAGGTAGAAATGTGCGACGGGCTGCCAGTACCTAGAGTTTGATATTGGGGTAAAAGGCAATATTGTTGCCTTGATACTGAATGGTGCGGTGCTCCCGTGCAAGCCGTAGTACTGTGTTGCGGTCTCGATAGTTGAGTCTAGCGACTATGGGTCGGGCAGGTGCGGTCGGGGGGCGCGTTCCAAGTGAGCGATGGGCTCATTCCACAATGAAGACCGCTGATCGGGCATCCTCGAACAGTGCCTGTAGCATGTGTTCAACTTAGTCTTCCATTTTGTCAACAGCAGTGAATTGAGGTACCCCAATTACACGAAGATTGCTGCATCTGGAACAAGCCTTTAGGTCCTCATTTTTCAGCTTGATGACTTCCAAGATTTTGTCCATACGGGGAAGGTGTTCTCCTGTCACAGTCTGCGTGTCCTCCACGATGGAAGTGCGGTTCTCTAGATGGTCCAGGCGGTCATCGTGCTTGTCTACTATCTCCTTTATGCGGTCGATGCGGCTAGTTAAGAGATCAATTTTGGCATCAATAGTGTGGAGGCTGTTCTTGACATCCACCAGCATCTCCTTAATGTCCAGGTCCTGTTTATTTGAATTTTGGGACGGCTCCGAGGAATGTTCTGCACTTCTGTTGTGGTCCGTGTGGTGCGTTTGGTGTTTCCTCTCGAACGCCAGTTTGGACTGGCTAGCTTCCAGCTTCCCCATGTTGTGCAGGCGGAAGGGGGAGGTGTTTTCTGGGTCCCGCTACACCCCAGTCCTGCACTTCAAGTGCTCGAGCAGACACAGCTGATAGGGTCCACACTGAGGGAGTTTGCAGTTGGGAGTGAGGAGACGTCTGGGGTGCCGCATGGATCACCGCCTCCTGGTCAGTCTATTGTGGTTGGCCCGAGAGATCCATGTCCATCTGATGCCCCCGGGGTCGCGCCTAACCCCAAAGCAAGCAGGAGTTGGAAGGGGGCACAAGCAGGCCCGGTGTCGGATGTGGGGGAGGGGCCCACCGGCTCAAGGCAGGCCGGGGCTGTAGGCAGCACCAGGAGGCCACCCTGGGTGCAACACACGATCCCCAGGACACAAGGGGGGCCAAAGTGAGGCCTCAACTGGACCCCCAATGAGCAGCAGCCCGCCACCTGTTTCTGCCACTCACAGAGCCCGAGCCTCAAACCGGGGCCAAGGTCCAAGCGCCTCCTCTGGGTCCCCTCTGCGCATGCACCGAGGCTCAGCAATCTGGAGAGCAGCCCACCAACAGCAATCCGGGGCTTCAGAAGCAGAGAGCCTCTGGCCTTCCAGGTGGAGCCAACTGTCTGTGCTGAATCTGGCCCTTTGGATGCAGCAAGTTTCAGATGATGAAGTTGTGGGGCCTGGGCCTACCATGTTGTGCTAAGCTGGTGGCCTTCGTCTCTGCCCCCCTAGTCATGGCAGTGGGGGACGGTAAATATTGTACCTCTCTGGGGATGGTATTGTGGCAGGCCTGCAGGGCACTTCGACAGCCGACTGGGGCCTTGGGAGTGCGGGGTGCTTCTCCCTCAGATCGCCGGAGGGATGGGCTGAAGTGGCGCACAAGGCCATGATGTAGGCTGCGAGAGGCTGAGTTGCTGCCCTGTTCTTCTGTGACGGCTACTGCCAAGACAACAGCACTAGTCGCTGCACCTTCTGTTGGGGCATAGTGTCAAGCCCACTGTATGCCATTTTGTGACCTGGCACCACGGATTTTTGTCGAATTGGAGTAGTCGGCTGGTAGATCCTTGCTGTACGGCAGCCATCTTACTGCTGGGCTCTCTAGCCCCACCCCACAGTAAGTATTCCTTAGTGGTGACTGCAGAGGATAGGGCAGTACACAGATTCTATCTATAAGGGGTACTTAAATGACATCAAGTCATGAACGAAGGCAAAGGTTAGACGCTGTCAGTTTACCAACACTGATTGCAGGAGGATGGACTGGCCCCTGGCCGCATTGGAGATAGCTTGGTAAGGGAGTTCAAGAACAGAGAGATTAGAGAGAGGACAATGGTGGAATTTGGGAAATGTATTTGTGATCAGCCGGGTTGTGGCCAGCCTATGTTGGTAGGTACTAGGTAGATGGAGCTTCCTGGATTTAATTATCTGAAAGAGACTATTAGTTATGGATTCCTTACCTTAGAATTACCCCCAGGCATCAGACTGGATCCGGAGAATTTTTCTTCAGCAGTACCCCTGCGTGTTGGTAGGTGGCGTCAGTCGACTCCGCGTTCGTCGTTGGCGTCGTGATCGCCAGAATGACGTTATGGTATCTACTTAGACGCCACCCCTGCCTGCTGACGTCAGTTCTTTCTTTTTCCGCGCCAGCCAGCGCAGATCCGGAGAGAGCGGTACCTCTAGTCATTTTTTGACTGTCATTTTTCGACTTTTGTTGACATCTTTTTCGAGTCGTTCAACTTCTGGTGCACAGAGATGTCACATCGGCGGACCGGCTTCAAACCTTGTGACTCTTGTCACAAGTTGATGTTGGTTACGGATCCGCACCTTGTGTGCCTGTGGTGCTTGGAGCACGACCACGACCCGAAGTCGTGCTCCGACTGTCGGGCCATGAATGCGAAGTCTTTCCGGGAGCAGTCCCGAAAGCTTCTGGAGGCCCGACAGTCGGCTCCGTGCCGCTCGAGGTCCCGATTGAGAGGGAGGTCGCGGGACTGGTCGTGGAGCCACCACCACCAATCCTCGTCGAAGTCTTCGTCTTCAGGAAAATCGAAGCACAAAAAGAAGGCGAAGAAGCACTGTCGCTCTTTGCGTTCTCCCTGTCCGTCGGGCGACGGGGATGCGGACGGTAGTCGTCCGGCTGCGCCCGCGGAGCCTGTTGAGTCAGCTCAGAGTTTCCCTTCCTTCCCGGGAGCCGGAGCAACCCCAGCCCAACTTCGTAGTTTATATGAAGCCCTCTACTCCATCTTTTCTCCCCAAAGTGGTTACCTCTTTCCACATAGGACAGACCATCACTTTGCCCACCTTCTTCCCGTCCCCCGCACCCTTCTAAAGAGGAGGAGAGGTTCCCCCGTCTGGATCCAAAACGTGTGCTTTCATTTTATCTGGATCGCACAAAACAATTTCTGGTGGATGATCAGCTCTTTGTTGGCTATGTGGGCGCAAAGAAAGGTCGGGCTGTGCAAAAACGGACCATCTCTCGATGGGTCGTTCTTTGTATTAAAATGTGTTATTCCTTGGAGAAAAGGGAACCTCCAGTAGGGTTGCGCGCCCACTCCACCAGGGCGACGGCAGCCACTACTGCTTTGGGACGTGGAGTCTCCCTTCATGACATCTGCCAGGCAGCTACGTGGGCTTCATTGCACACGTTCACTAAACATTACTGCCTGGACAGCCAAGTCCGGAGACCTGGCTTCTTTGGCCGCTCCGTTCTCCAGGACTTTCTGGTGTGAACTTGGTTTGCAGACCCACCTCCGGGGTTGGTATTGCTGAGGTATCTATTCTAAGGTAAGGAATCCATAACTAATAGTCTCTTTCAGATGAACAAGTTACTTACCTTCGGTAACGATATATCTGTAAGAGACATATATTCGTTATGGATTCCTTACCGCCCCACCCATCCTCCCCGTTCTGCGAACTGACTTCTAGAGTAAGGGACTCCCTTTCAGGGCCCTAGTTTTGTGCACCAGTGGTCAGTGTCTTGCATGGCTCTGCGCTTCTGGCGTGGAATGTCTTGTAAAGAACTGACGTCCGCGCGCAGGGGCGGCGTCTAAGTAGATACTGCGATGTCATTCCAGCAATTACGACGCCAACGACGAACACGGAGTCGTCGACCGACGCCACCTACCGGCGCGTAGGGGTACTGCTGAAGAAAAATTCTCCGGATCCAGTCTGACGCCTAGGGGTAATTCAAAGGTAAGGAATCCATAACTAATATATGCCTGTTACAGATATATCATTACCGAAGGTAAGTAACTTGTTCAACAGGAATGCTACAGTGAACAGTAATGCAAATGACTACTATAATCTATTTAAAAAAAAAAAAAGTAAAAACCCAAATGTTGAACAAAAAATATTTATTTTCTACAAAAACCAACCGCTATACGTGCAACAGACCCACCCCTTCCTAAACCCTAAAAACACTAAGCTATTTTCCACTGCTTCCCCATCTATTACCACCCACACCACCAGCAACAGGCCCTCTATTCACCCTAAACTCTAAAAAAAATACTAAACGATTTTTTACCACTTGCCAAACTGTTCCTACCCACACCACTAGCAACAGGCCTACTACTCTCCCTAAACCCTTAAAACACTAAACTATTTTCTACCCTTTCCCCAACTGCTCCCTAACACACCACTCGCAACAGGCCCACCACTCTACCTAAACCCTCAATACAACAAAACTATTTCCTACCCCTTCCCAAACTGTTTCTGCCTACACCACCAGCAAATGACCTACCCCTCTCCCTAAATCCATGGCAAGTAAAAATAAATAATGAAAAATCTATCCCTTCCTCAAAAAGTTGCCATCCACACCACTTGCACCAGGCCTACTTCCTCCATAGTGAATATAGCCATACAAACCTTTAAGTCAGTTTAAAATGTCCTTCTGGGTATCTTCTATTTTGTCCAGGCACATTAGCACTTCCAGAAGGAGGATCTCTGTGGTTGAAGAGGCTGAAGGGTTGGCTACTGTACGGGGAGGTGAGCTCAGCTTTCTATGGCAATGGTTGTTCCTTGGCTGCCAGCTGGTCACTAGCCAAAAATGGATGATGATGATGATGATGATGATGATGAGATGATCATGATCATGATGATCATCATGATCATCATGATCATCATGATCATCATGATCATCATCATCGTCTCCTCCTCCTCCTCCTCCTCCTCCTCCTCCTCCTCCTCCTCCTCCTCCTCCTCAGCAACTATCGCCTGCCGGCACCGGATTTCCTTATCTTAGGGTCTCGGGAACCCTATGGCAGGAATAGCAAAGAAGAGAAGAATACGAATTGTAGTACCCACTGCAATCAAACATTTATATAGTCATACAATCAATACATCATTGCTTGTTCTCTAGAGCCACTGGATGTTTTTTATGTGACTCTATGTCCATGGTATGTTTTACACATGATTCCCTTATATTATTTCCAGTACTTTGCAATAATTAATCCACGACCATCTGCATAATTATAACAAAAACAATGCTCAAATGGGTGAAAAATGTAATTAAATGAATTTTAGGGGTGAATGACACTCTCAGCAGACACTTAACTTGTGTTTAAAAAAAAGACTAATCTCCAAAGTGATATATATATCGCCTTTTAAAAATATGGTGTAATAAGTCTATACTGCTAACAAATGGAAACCAGCTTGCTACCATATCAACAAAGTGTCACAAGTGTTTTCCACTCCTGTGTCAGACAAACCATTAGGTTTTTAAAAAGAGCCCTCACCAACCAACTCTGTTGGTGGCATGCTTCATCATTGGGTTCCCACCTCAGATGCTTAATGCACCCAAGAAATGCTACAACGCTAATTACAGCGGAGCTGTTTTTTTGTGTGACGCAGTGAATTTTTTGGGAATAAATTAAAACTATCTTAAGGGGGTCCGTCCCTTTGGGAAATTTAATCTTGGACCCCTTGGACAGGGTTAAAAACAGTGATGGTGGATGTGCAGTGAGTAAATAATGGTCTCTCACATTATAGTGTACATCGTGTTAGGTTGACATGTTGCAGCTAATCTTGCATGCTGTATGAGTCACAGTGGCTTTCTTCAGAACCAAGTTAACTGCTAGGAATCTCCTAGTCAGTAGGCGCATGCCCACTAAACCAGGTGTAAATTATGCAGAGTGATTTGTAACTTACGATGTTCACCTGTATTCTTATTCTTTCTGGAGAAGACATAATAAAAGAAGACATTATGCATACAACATATGGTAGCTCATATTGCTGATGGAATCTTGTGCAGAGCTTGCGCAGCGCGTGCATGCCATGCAGCGTGCTCATCATGCGTAAACACCAATCTTTCCATCAAGTCAGCATGCGTGTGGTGAACCAACATTCATATCCAATCACAAAATGCATCCTTTCAGCCAAAGAATCCATTCTTATTTTGGCACGAATGGTATGTTGTACTTTGTAAAGCATACTTGCGTGGTTCTCTTCACCACCTATATACAAACATGTGACTGACCAACTTGTTCATTCTTTCCCTCGAGGCCAACTAAGCCTCTGTTGTCTAGCAACACTAGCATATTACGAATGATCCAGCAGAAAACATGTGAAACCAACATCCAGGCATCACGATACAAGACTTGTTGTCCCCTGAGGGTTCTGTATCACCTAGTGGTTCTGTTTTCTCATAAAAGGCCTTCAGTTTAAGTTTATACTGCACAACTAATTTGACTATACCATGCAACATAAATTGTGCTAATCTGGCAGGGCGGTATGATTATTTGGACAACTCTTGGCGCATAATGCAATAATAATTTCCGTGGCCCTGCCCTTTTCCTTGTCCTAATCGTAATTTTAATTACTCTGGAGTAATTCAGTAATCCAGAATTATTCGTGATGCAAAATTACTAACTGCGTAGCCATGAAGCCACGTCGCGTAACTGATTCTACAGTTCGGGGAAAATTGAACCACAAGAAGGACTGAAACAACGCGACAGCGCAAATGCACGCATTTGTCTTTTGGAGAATGGGATCAGAACGTTCAGTGGTCATTTTGAATGCGAGCTGCTGTACTTCTGTAGAGCGAAACGCACTTTTTATTGATTTTTCTTTAATTTGTTTTTTATTTTTTAAGGAAGGAAGTAATATAGAGGCTGGGAGGCTACTGTAAAAACAGCAATTTCCTCTTCCTGTCCTGAAAACTCTTCCCTCTGCTTTGTCCAGCCCTTGGTCACTTTGGGTTTGGATTTTGGAGGGAAAGCATCCCTCTTTCTCGTTGTCTGCAATCCCTGCTGTATCCACACCAATGGAATCTTAATTTCTTTGGGAGAAATCAAGTAAGTTCAATGCAGCACTTGGGGGAAAAAGTTTGTTGCTTCCGGGAAGACAGGCACCAGTATTATTTGTTCCTGCTTGCTTTTTTTTTATTTTGTATCTTTGTTGGTGGGTGGCGTGCAGTTTGGGCTGGAGCAGGGGGGTGTACTAAAATTAATACTGTGGTTGGAGGATTTTAAAAATTGATTTAACTTTTGTTTTTGTCATTGCTGTTTTGATGTTAGTGAGTAAAGGGCAGTTGCATGTGTGGGCCCAGACACATTTCAGGGAAAGGACTGCACCGCTATTATTTACCCAATGCTACAAGATTCTTTTTTCTGAGGGAGGAGGTGCTCCAGGCAAGACAGGGCAACTGTCTTTGTTCTCAATGCCTTTTTCTTTGCTGGGCATGTGGCAGCACAGATAGAGGAAAACACCTCTTGTGATTGTTTTTGTGCAGGGAGGTGTCCCTTCCTGCACAAAAACAATCACCCCGACAACACAGACACCCTTGCACTATGGCGCTAAGGGTGCCTGCATTGGTGCATGGCAGCCCATTGTGCGCAAGGGAAAAGGACAGGAACTCGCCATATCTTGTAGATACTGGGCATTCCTGCCCTTTGCCTTTGTTTCACGGCAGCGCAGCAGGAAGGCTTGCTGCGCTGCCGAGTGTCAAAATATTGTAAATGAGGCCCTTTGTTTTTGTGTAGCTAGTGTGTGTGTGTGTGTGTGGTCATGGTGGCCATTTTTATTTATTCTCTATGCTGACTTTTTTGCTGCCAGGTGGACACCACTATTTTGTGAAGCCAGTTTGCGTGTGTTTGGTGGCTATTTTGTCTTTGTTACCCATGCCTCCTCCTTCAGTGGCGGTGTGGTGGATGAGCTAGCTTCCATCATTTCTGCAGCCAATGTGTGCTTTAATCCCTTTATTCCACTTTTAAGAGCCTTTTTCTAGGAACATTTATAGAAGAGGCACACTGGATGACATTTTCTAAAAAAAAAATTCCTGATATATTCGTTTTAGCTTGTAGCTAATTGTAGAACAGTGTTATTTTTAATATTTTTTTCAATTTTTGCCTGCCTCTCCCTGCTTCTTATAGAGTCCCAATGGACCCTGGTGGGGCACCAACAATTATTTGATTTTTTTTCCGAATGTTGCCAGCCTGTGTTTGCCATAGGCTGCCATGTGTTCTTTGTTCTCCATGCCTCTTCTTTGCTGGTTATGTGGCGGTGGCCATTTTGTGTAGCCAATGTGTGGTCCCAGTGGCCATTTTGTCTTTGTTGTCTGTCTTTTTCTTTGCTGGCCATGTGCGACCACCATTTTGTGGAGCCAGTTAGTGTGTGTGTTTGGTAGCCATTTTTGTCTTTGTTTTCCATACCTCGTCCTTCAGTGGCCGTGTGGTTGATGAGCTAGCTTCCACCACTTTTTGCAGCCAGTGTGTGCTTCAATCCCATTATTCCACTTATAAGAGCCATTTTCTAGGTACATTTATAGAAGAGGTCTATTACATTTTTTGTTCTTTTTTTTGCTTATATATTTATTTGTGCTTGTGGCTGACTGTAGTACAGTGTTGTTGTTTCAATTAATTGTTTAAATTTTTTTGCGTGCCTCTCCCTGCTTCACACAGAGCCCCAATGGGCCCTGGTGTGGCATCAGCTATTATTTAATGTGTTTTGTTGATTTTTACCTGTCTCCCCTTGCCTACCATAGAGTCCCAATGGGCCCTGGTGGGGCATGAGCAATCATTTAATGTATGTTACGATGTTTGGCTTCCTCCCATAGTCCCCCTGGGCTTTGGTGGGGCACTAGCAATTATTTAATGTATTTTTACCAATTTTTGCCTGCCTTCCATAGAATCCACATGGGCCACTACCAATTATTTAATGTCTTCATTATGTTATTTTCCTGCAACACCTGCCTCCTATACGGGTCCCATTGCCCAGGAGAGACACAAACGAACCTTTTCTGTGTAATTGGCCAATCAGACGCCTGACGGGTGGAGCCTGTTGCTGCCCACCGTCTATTTGAGCACTACGGATGCAGACGCGCAGCGGACGCGCACAGCGGGCGCGCCGAAGGCAAGCCCGTCTGCGCCCGTCAGCGGCAGGCGGCCGGACACTCTGCCCTTTTAGTCAAATCCACTACTGGCTATTCACATGCAGAGCTTCTGTCGCTGAATACTGAGAGCTCGACATGTTGCAATCACTCCTGGTCCCCACTGGCAGATCTTTTTCAGTGCCCACACTGTCCTTTTCAGATTGGGCTGGATGTAAGAAATAAGCCTCCCTGGAAGCCCATTACTTTCAGGTTTTTTAGTCTTAACTGCAGGTCCTTAGTAAAGCATCATGCGGAGATCCTGGATCTCTTATCCGAGGAGTCTCCTGACGCATTATTTTTGACCGAGACCTGGTTGACTTCAGATTCAGTCGCTGAATCCTGGCTGGCTCTTCCCCCAGGGTATAAGCTGATTCAGCTTAATCGTACCGGTAATAGAGGTGGTGGAATTGCTGTGATTCACAAAGGTCGCTACACTTGTAGTTTGAGGAAAGAGGATATTCCAGATTGTGAGTGCGCTTTCTTTAAAATGATTCTAAACCATAACTTTACGTTCTCCGGCCTGCTCATTTATCGACCTCCTGGCTCTTCTACAGTCTTTCGTGAGGAACTAGCTAATAAGATTACACTATTAGCTAGTAGGGCAGCCAATTTTACTGTTGTAGGAGACCTCAATCTTCACTTAGAAGAAGCTGGCAAATCGAACATCTCCAATTTTCTGGCCGATTTGGAAGCATGTCAGCTGACCCAGCGAGTCCGGTCTAGCTCACATGTTGCTGGCCATTTACTAGACCCTATATTCTCTAACTTAGGCTCCCTGACTGTCTCATCTCCTATGCCCTGGTCTGATCATTTCCTTGTCCCCTTTTCCATTCATTGGATGGGGAAGCCGGCCCAAACAGACCCCTTGCCCATACTAAAATGACCCTGGCATAAGTTAGACATCAGCAAAGTTTCCGATCTACTTCTAAGGCACAAACCTCAGTTCCCGCCCAATATAGAATCCGCTGTATCTCTCTCTCACGATTGGATATCTTCATCTTTGGATCAATGCATCCCTGCTAGACCCTACACGAGGAAGAAAAAAGAGCTTTCCAACCCCTGGTTTAATGAATCTGAGTAAGGATAAAACCAAATGTAAACAACTAGAACGAGTCTGGAGGCGTTCTTACGATGAGGAATCCAAAACCAGATACCGTAACTCCATCAAGTTATACCATAAATTAGTTCGGAAAGCCAGAGCCGAGTACATTGCCAATGAAATTTTAGATAGTAAGAATCCATCTAAAACAATCTTTTCGCTTCTTAAGGTGATGAAAGGCTCTATGTTGAAGGCCGACTCTCCCGTCTCCTCTAACGCACAATGTGATGAGCTGGCTAATTACTTTGTGGAAAAAGTGGATAAAATTTATGATGGTTTTACCCCTAGTTTTACTCCTAGTACTGTCCTAGATGAGGTAGAACACTGTGCCGTCAAAAGACCCTTTGTGGGCAATAATTCCCTGTGCACCTTTCCGTCACTATCTTTGGCTGAGACCGAATCTGTATGTGGAAAGATCAAATCTGGCTCTGCAGACGACCCCCTGAGACCAGCCCAATTTCGCCAACTGCATAATGTCCTCCTCCCTATGGCACGGGACTTGATCAATCTATCTCTGTCTTCAGCGTCCCTACCTGTGGCATGGAAGCATGCGAAAGTGATTCCCCTTCTGAAGAAACCTTCTCTTGCAGCTTCCGACCCGGGCAATTATCGCCCCATTTCCCAGCTCCCTTTTTTAGCTAAAGCCACTGAATCTTATGTTAACTCACTTCTCACTGAGTTCGTAGAGCGTAACGACATTTTGGACGCCTCCCAAAATGGTTTCAGGTCCCGTCACAGCACTGAGTCCGCGCTGATGGCAGTGAGCGAAGAGATCCGCGGCAGTCTCGATGAAGGTAGTTCAGCGGCTTTAATTCTCCTTGATTTAAGTGCCGCGTTTGATACGGTGTCTCATGCGATACTCTTGCACAGGCTGGAGGAAATTGGGATTGGGGGTTTGGCTCTGACCTGGTTCCGCTCCTTTTTGGAGGAAAGAACCTTCCAGGTCACAGTACCACCTTTTCAATCCCAGGTGCATGCCACAAAACATGGGGTGCCGCAGGGCTCGATCCTGAGTCCCCTACTGTTTAACATTTATGTTCAACCTCTGGCAGTGGTGGCCAGGAGCAGAGGGCTGTCCTTGGTGTCTTACGCGGACGATACCCAACTAGTGATTGCCTTCTCTAAGAAGTGCAATCTCAATCTTGTGAAATTTAAGGATGATATGCAGGCAGTTGCTAACTGGATGACAGCCAACCGCTTGCAGCTTAACGCCAGCAAGTCCGAAATCCTTCTGTTGGGTAAAGACAGGGATCTGTGGTCCGAGCAGTGGTGGCCGGAGGAACTCAAACCAGCCCCGATTCCAAAGGAGGTGGTCAAGAATTTGGGTTTTTGGTTTGACAGTAGTTTGTCCTTCGATCTAAGGCTAAGTCCGTGGCAGGGACCTGCTTTGGGCTTTTGAGAGGTCTTAAACCCTTGCTGGGTTTCTTCAACCCCTATGTCCTCCAGACCATCTTGCAGGCCACGATCCTGTCAAGATTGGACTATGGAAATGCCTTGTATTTGGGGGTCAATAAATCTTGTATCCAACGACTTCAAAGAGTACAAAATGCAGCCGCACGTACCTTACTAGCACTTCCGAGATCCTGCTCAGTGTCTAGCTCTCTGTCCAGGCTTCACTGGCTGCCAGTGGATAGAAGAATCCAGTTTAAGACCTTATGTTATGTGTGACTCATAAAATTCTGAACCATCGAGCCCCGAAGGTCCTTGCGAATCTGCTAGTGCCGTACATTCCAACTCGATCTCTCCGCTCCTCCGATAAAAGGCTAGTTTGTATCCCCCGAGTTTTCAGAGCCAGAGCCGGGGGCCGTCCGTTTAAGGTGTTAGCAGCTAGGCTTTGGAACTCCCTTCCCTTTGGGATTAGAGAACTGCAGAACTATCTAGATTTCAGGAAAGCCATAAAGACCTGGCTTTTTCCAGGCTAGCCCCTTTGACATCTCCCTCCTGTCCCCTGTCTGTGTTCTTGGGTAGCGCTGGGACGCCCCATCGCTGGGGCAGCTATGAGCTGTACAAAATTAGTAAATAAAATAAAAATAAATAATGTTGTCATGTGAAAAAATAGGTTATGCATGTTTTAGGTACACTATTTAGCATTTGGAATGATGCTACTGATGACTTCAATTGTGTTACATTGGCTAGAGTCTTCGGCTTACCCACATTTCACTGACCTTTTTTGTTTCTTTGCTTGCAGGTAGTACAGAAGACATCACACACGGTACTGATACAGAGAGAAGTCTGTGAAGGAATCAACTAACAGTGACACCTGAGTCCTCCACTGCGAAGTGCTTCTTCTCCTAGTGATGAGTGCTAACTGGTAGTGCAAAGAAGATGGTCCCAAAGAAGGAGGTTCCTTCCAAGAAAGTAGCAAATAGAGAGGAGAAGAAGCCGGCTTACACCACTGGCATCAAGCCCTCATCCTTTTTCATGAAATGTGACATACCTCCTGCACCCTCCTCTGGTCATAAAGAGGCTGCGACTTCTGCATTAACGACACCACCACAAAAACCTAAAGCCATGTCTCTCAGCACTGCGGTGACTGTAGTCATGGAGAGTAGTGAAACTGAAGTACAATTGCCTCAGCCACAAACGTAATCATCGCAGGAAAGTGGACAACAAGAGCTGCAGTCAGCAACAGATCTTCTGGGTGAAGGAGCAGAACAGGAGCTTGAGGTTCTTGCTGAGCAAGATGTTGTTGAGAAGACAGCTCTTCCCCATCAACTTCACAATCTCCAGCAAGGAAAAGAAAGAGTACTCCTCATCTTCTCAAACCCCCTTCTGATGGTCTGGACATGGATTTGACCCCGGCTGAATCTGCAAGACAAGGGAAAAGGAAGGTTCCTGAAAGCCTTTCAAGTGGGGAAGGTAGGTGGTGATGTTGGGTCTGTGAACATCCATGTGGAGAGTAGCACAAGGGAGGTACAGATCACCTCTATTCAATCTGCTCAGAGTTGTGGTTCCACAAGCACCACCTGCTGCCATATTTGCAAGACGTCAGAAAACTGCAGCTGCCACAACCACCACCCCTACCACAGTCACAGCACACCCTACAGAAAGGTAAACAACAACACGTCCAGCTAGCTTTAACCCCAGTTCTTCAGACTTTTGCACAGTGAGAAAACTATCCTCCCCAGTTTGGGACTTCTTCACACTTAGCCCGCATGAGGATAACATTCCAATATGCTCTGTTTGTCACTAGAAAGTTCATTGTGGTAAGCCAGATGGGCACTACTGTACCGGAGGCCAACTGACCCATTAAAAAAAAAAGACACAAAATCATGAGGGAAGAGCGCCGTAAAAACATAGCTGCTGGTGGTGAGAGAGAACTAGAAGCTGAAGTGATGGAAGAAGGCAGGAGTAGGAAGAACAGGAGGATGCCACCAGCAGCACCACACAAAGCAGCCCTGTAAGCCTCCCCCATGGTATACAATCCTCACCAACAGCAACCTCTCTACATGGCTCAAGTGATAGCAGAATACAGCAACTTTCACCCCCAGAGCGCTCAGGCAGCCTACCTGCTGCTGGTACCTGTAGACTGCTTGTGGCAGTAGTACCACAAGAAAAGCAGCCTACTATTAAGGCTATGTTTATCAAGGAGTCACCAAACTACTGGGACAATGAAAAAGCCTGTTTCTACAACAGGAAGCTAGCTAAAATGTTAGCACTTGACCTCCTCCCTTTTTCTTTTTGTGGAAGAAGTGCGATACCTGGAATTTGTGGAGGCAGTCTGCCCAAAGTGGAAGGTTCCCATTTGGAGCTATTTTGCCAGAGTGGCTGTGCCAGTGCTGCATAATGAAGTGCTGCAATTGTTTAACAATGCTATGCAGCAGAACGCTGTTTACTCTATTCACCTCAAGATGGACATGTGGACAAGCTGTCAGGAAACAGATTACATGTGCATCATTGCACACTGGATCTCTTTCCAGGGAGTTAGGCAAAGGCTAGCTGCTAGTCTCACTGTGAATGATGCTTTTCAGGGCATTGAGCAGCATGCAACAGTTGTGATGTTCACCATGGAGCAATCACATACAGCTACCAACATCTTGTAAGAGTTTATTGCCAACATCTACGAATGGCTTAAACCCAGAGGCAGTGGCGGCTGGTAGGGGATGGTGGGAGTGTTAGGAAATAAATAAAAAAGAAAACGTACCTGCAAGTCACCGTTGCCAGCCACCACCTCTCCTTGCAGGAACAGGAAGCACCCAAGCTTCCAGACTCCCCTAGCCAATCACAATACTGGTGATAGCAGCATCATGATTGCTCTGAGCATCGTGGCTTGGCACTCAGAGAGGGAGTGGGAGCCTGGGCATGTTCTCCACACCCGCTGTAATACTACCTGGTTAGAAAGCGTGCGCATGACTGTTTGGCCGACCCGAGGCGGCCGGCCAAACAGTCATGCGCACTTTAGGTGCAGCATCAGCCACTCCTCCTCCCTGTAACGCGGGGAGCCCAGCCCCACCCGCCCTTACCTGGCGGCACTGGAATACTAAAAATAAAAAGATAACTTCTGTTATTATCATTTTATTTTTTTTTCCATTGCACTGCTTTAAAGTAGTAGGGCGATGCTCCTCCGCCTTAGTGGATGAGGCGCCACTGCCCAGAGGTCTCACAACTGGATTGGTTGCTACTGAAAATGGAATACAGTGAATATGCACGCATTTCAGTTATTCATTCAAAGCAGTTGAAGATTCTTCATCGTGCTAATAAACTACCTGTACAAGCGCTTGTACAGGAGGTGCTAATATATTGGAACTCAACCTACTACATGCTGGAATACATCTTTGAGCAGTACATGTCTATCAAGGACTATGTAATTCAAAGGAGAGGGTATGCAACTGCCGAAGACATGACAATGGAGGTGGATAAATGGGGGCTACCAGAGTGCCTGATCCAAATGCTGCTCCCGTTTGAGATTATGACACAGAAAGCCAGCACGAAAGACTGTAGCATTAATCAAGCAATCCCATTGTTGTATCACCAGTGTGCATGGCACAGACAGTCAATCAAGGAGGACACAGCAATTATTTGGCCTGGGCTGGGTGAGCAGTGAGAGCTGAGAAAGACTAATTCAACCTATGGTTCAACCATTGACTTTGAAATGAGCAAATGGTGTCAGCCTGCTGCAAAGAAACAAAAGCCTCCGTTTCCTAAAAAGAAGTTAATGAACAAGAAGATGTCTCCCATCCCCATCCTTTCTTTCATTTCTATGTTTGAACTATCAATGAAGATTTAAAACTGAGACTGCCCTATATTGTGTATTGCTTCTGTGAAGACAGAGACATAGGGACACCACACACTTGAAACAGGCACCTTACTTGTGCTAATGAGAATTACCAAATAAATGGTTATTCATGTTGTGGTGGATGGAAGTGTCTGGTAAGCTACACTTAATAATGTAATGTTTGGTGGGAATCATTCAAATCAAAGTTTGCTTTTCACATAATGGCATATGTACTTTCATTTTCCTTTTGTTAACTTAAGTCCATTATCTCTAGGTTCTTCTGAGGCCAGTCAGTTTCACCAAGGCTAAACTAAAATTACTAATCTCCAAGTTTTTTTCATTTTTTTGTCAACACTACAGATCTATCTCTTTCGGCTGAAATTACTCTTAAAGTACCATTGACAATGACCAGAAGACCAGAAGAACCATCGCCTTGTATTTGCTTCAATGGGTAACAAGAGGACTCAAAAGGGCATACCCCTGTGGATTTCAGAGGTGCGTTGATTAGGAGAATGCTGAGTAGTGGTTCAAATGGCAAACTCTAATTAAGTGATCGACTTGTGGTCTGTTTTACTGCACACAGCAAAATGTTTATTGTTAGAGTGGATTGGGTACATGAAACTAGTTGTCTGTGATTGGTGGTAGGAAACTGATTCTTTTATATATGTAATTAAATGTGTATATATAAGTAATTGTGTTTTTGTATGCCATGTATGTTACACGCATACATAATATATGCAAAAAATGCTATATAAAATTACATTTTGAAAATATATATATATTTTTTTAAACTTATGTATATATTGACGTGGCATTTATGTGTGTATATATTAGTTATGTTATTAGAATCATCTTACATAACACTCATACCAAAAATATTATAGTTTTCAAATAAATATAATTTTACATAGTCTTAGTTAATGGCACACCACTGCACCAGTCTATGCCCTCTTGCTCCTCAGGAACCATCACTCTCCAATATTGAAATGTATTTTTGCACTCCACAGCTATCTCGTTTCTAAGACAAATGCTCTATAGTGCTCCAGCTTTGCGGTTTAGCCCTGCACCCAAGACGGACAATGCCAGAAGACTGCATATGCACTATTTGTAAACAGTATCATCTTTCTTTTCATAAATGTGACTAATTTGTGAACTGTGTGGGTCCTCACGGTTTTATATTTTTCAAGCCAGAGGTAACAAATTGATTAGATAACTTGGGAATCTCGGGGCCTCAAGGATAATTTGCTCATGGTAACTGAACTGTCAACTGCCTTCCACAAAAGATATAACGTTCTCATCGACTTGATAAATGGTGTTTGTCTATCTCACCTTTTCACACCTATGCATCCATCATAAACCCCTAACCCTCTTCCTTCAGGTTGTGTGATCAGTTGATTTGAGTGTTAATTTCAACCATCAACAGATCTCACACTTGGGGTGGATGTGGTTAAAGCAACACCAACTGTCACAGGAGCAGGTTACCAAAAGTGACATTTGCCATGCCCCCCCCCCTACCCAGACATGAAAGGGACATCATAGTGTTCAGACTTAATTACAGCAATGTCTGTGCAAGGATATGTAATGTGCACTTTCCCCCCCCACAATCTACGCCCTATGTTTTACTGAAGTAACCCTCAACTGAGTCATCCTGATTTCTCCTGGGACTTGAGGGGTTCATTATGCTTACTTTAGTAAGTAACTCAACACTATGTTGCTAATTGTTGTTTTATCATGATAGTCTCACTCTTGGAATTTCCAATCATTCTGTTTTTTTTTAGTGTAGTTGGTGGCTGTGATACACTAGTTTACCTCACCAGATTCATTTATGAATAAGAATGTTGTCCTTTTGCACTGTTTCCCTGTTAGCGCTATTGGTCCAGCGCTGCTAGCATTTTGAAACCCTTTTGCGAAACCCTGCATTAAGGTATGGAGCGATTATAGGAGAGGTAGCAGATCTCACTTTATCTACTCGGGTCAGAAAAGAAACTTTCTGGAAGGAGGGATTTTTTTTTGCTGTATACTGACAGACCCCATTAGTTGTCACTGGTTACAGATGGTAGGGCAAGGGCAGTAAGTAGTATACAAATATTACTGACACCAATGGGAGGTGGCTGCTGCGCAGCCTCATCAAGCAAGAGTGGGAGGGCTATGTATGATCTATCATATTCATCGTTACAACACTGTTTGCAGGAGGGAGAGTTCTGGACTGGATGAGCTAAGATAAGTAGAGTAGTAAACAACACATGGAAAGGGAGATTGGGTAGGGACATTAAAAACTTGAAAGAGGAAGGTGATTGACACAGTGGGGCAGGTTGGTGATGGGAGAGGAGCAGAGAAGAACAGTCTCTGTCGTCACTGCATTGGCAGCAATTTCTCTTAAACTGTGTGTGATGCTATTCTTCTAACCAGTAATGCAACAACAGATATTCGTGATGATAAAACCATTGATTTAATTGAACAAAAATGTATAAAAGTACTGCCCTTTACTCCCACAATAGGCTCACCCAAACCCAACATACCCCCAAAACACCCTGTCCTCAACTGTCCTTCCTACCCTCTCCTCCCACAACGGGCCCACTCCTTATAAAAAATAGGCCTCTGCAGCATCTACCAGAAGCAACAGTTCCTGCTGGCCATGATTAACTAGAGGAGGGCAGAGTCCATGGTGGTGGTTGGGGTGGCTTGGGTGGCTGTGGACCTCAGCTGCATGCAGTGGCGGCATTGTAGTTGCCTGTGTCCCTCCGGCTGGTGGCCAGAGGCAGCAGCGGCTGCCTCCTCCTCCTCAAGCACCACTAGCCTGCGGTACTCCACTGCAATTGCCTCCATTTTCAGAGTGGGCCTCCGGTACAGGTCCTCTGGCATAAGTCGCTAGATGATCCAAAGAAAAAGAACATGAATTGTAGTACTCAATACATTGACAGTACCCATAACATTGCTGTTCCTCTATGGCCATTGCAATATTTTTGATGTGATTCTTGGTCAGAGGGCAAATTAATCCCATCCGTACTTCCCACAATTCAGTAGCAGTGAATGGTACTATGAATTAATCCATGATCACCATAATCAAAAATAGATATGTTTGCTAAAAAAGATGAAAAGGTGAGATGATTTCATGTGGTGACACCTGCAAACCACGCTTAATGTGTGCTAATTAATGAATGAGCTGCCAAATATGAATATATATTAACATTGATGAGTATGGCACACTTAAATAATGCAGTACAATTTACTGACTATAATGTGCAACATTAATGGAGACATCCTGCAGGGGCAGCATAGTTTTCTTTCGATACAGCTAGTAATGTGTAATCATAAATTTTAATGGCCCTGCTCTTATTCTTCCAACTCACTCATGAGTCCCACCTTGAGAACAAGTCCGAACTGAGTTATATACTACACCCTCCACCTAAACTTTTGCTCTACAAATACTTTTTAACTTGGCTATGGAGAAAATAAATGACAGTTTAGGGTAAGGTAAGTTAAACTGCAGGCCTTGGGCTCGGTTTATGTTAGGCGAGGGACTGGTTGAGTGTCATATACTGGTAAACTTAGTCGCAAGTTTAATGGGAGATAGAAGATGGAACAGTAAGGAAGTCATGAAAGTAGTCCCTTAGGCAGAAGCTGTGGGAGAAATGTGCCACATGTCAAGATGGGATTACAAAGGAGGCTGCATAGTTTATAAAAGGATTGGTAAGTGGACTTGGAAGAAAGGGAGAAATAGCTTAACAAATGCTGTAGTTGTCAATGAGAAAAGAAAGTGACTTATCACTTGTCCCAGCAGCCACTCCTTCCCCCTTCTGTGGAAGGTGGCCTCTGTTCTCAGCAGGATCCTGGAGCACTTCAGGTCATAGACAAAGACATAAGGCACTTATTTACATACTTGCAAGCATCAATTTATTTGGACAATTTACAAAAGCAACACATGAATAAAGTTGGGTTATCTACTCTCCAAAGTATCACTATGAAAGCTTCAATGGACCAAGTAAGTAGTCAACCATTCAAAGCTATATAATATTTTTTTCCATTATGTAAGGACATGGCTCCAAAAGGATTGCAGTGAAGGCTGTTTCAGTCCTACGGGGCAAGGTGGAGGGGTTGGCGGTGATGGGTTTTCCTCAAACGAAGAAAAATTAAAAGGAGACAGAATAGTGCTTATTAGTAGGCACTCTTAAACAAGCAATTGCAATGCAATAGGTCTCACATTCACTCGAGTTTGAGCTATTGGCATTGTAAATGACAATGCCTTTTATTTGTTTTGAGTTTTAAAGCATAAATAAAAGGCATTGTCATTTACAATACTAATAGCTTAAACTCTCGCAAATGCAAGACCTATTGCATTGCAATAAAGGGCCTTCTCGATCGCTTATTAGATTGTAAATATCAGAGGAAGAGACCGGCCTGCGATGTCTTCAAAGTAGTGATAAATAGTGCAGTGAAGAAGATGTGTAAGTGTTGTAAATTACACAGACACAAAGTGTGAAGTGAGAGTTACATATGATCCGAGCTATAAACACTAACAAAGCGCTCAAACACCTTTTGATCTGTGATTACACGGTCGCTGCTCAGGATGAAGAGCGGGGGGCTATTTCCTGCCCTCTCCGTGATTTGAGTGTGCTGTGTGGCATTGCGTAATGTCATTGCTATCTTTGGCAAAATGAAAAACACTCCAGCTGTCGTAGGGCCCTGGCTTCACCTCCTGGTGCAGGGCGGGCTGTGCTTTATGGCAGGCATGGAGGGAGGGAGGGATGATCTTGGCTGCAGCTCCGGCATTGTACAGTGCCCCTGCTATTACTAGTGAGCAAGAGTTGGTGGTGGTGGTATTAGTATTGGTGGTGGTATTGGTGGTGGTGGCAATGGTGGTATTGGTGGTGGTGGTATTGGCGGTGGTGGTATTGGTGGTGATATTGGTATTTGTGGTGGTATTGATATTGGTGGTGGTATTGGTGGTGGTATTGGTGTTGGTGATATTGGTGATATTGGTGATAGTGGTGGTATTGGTGTTGGTGATATTGGTGGTGGTGGTATTGGTGGTGGTATTGGTTTTGGTGGTGGTGGAGTTGGTGGTGGTGGCATTGGTGGTATTGGTGGTGTTGATGGTATTGGTGGTGGTGGTATTGGTGGCGGTATTGGTATTGGTGGTGGTATTGGTGGTGGTATTGATATTGGTGGTATTGGCGGTGGTGGTACTGGTACTGGTATTAGGGGTATTGGCGGTGGTGGTATTGGTGGTGGTATTGGTATTGGTTTTAGTGGTATTGGTTTTTGTGGTGGTATTGGTGGTGGTGGTATTGGTGGTGGTGGTATTGGTAGTGGTGCATTGGTGGTGGCGGTATTGGCATTGGTGGTGGTATTGGTATTGGTGGTGGTGGTACTGGTAATGGTGGTAGTGGCATTGGTGGTATTGGTATTGGTGGTGGTATTGGTATTGGTGGTGGTGGTATTGGTGGTATTGGTGGTGGTGGTATTGGTGGTATTGGTGATATTGGTGGTATTGGTGGTATTGGTGGTGGTATTGGTTGTGGTGGTGGTATTGGTGGTGGTGGTATTGGCGGTATTGGTGGTGTGGTGGTGGTGGTTTTGGTGGTGGTGGTATTGGTGGTGTTGGTAGAGGTGGTATTGGTGGTGGTATTGGTGGTGGTACTGGTATTGGTGGTGGTGGTACTGGTTTTGGTGGTATTGGTATTTAGTGGTGGTGGTATTGGTATTAGTGGTAATGGTGGCAGTGGCATTGATGGTGGTATTGGTTATGGTATTGGTGGTATTGGTGGTGGTATTGGTGGTGTGGTGTGGTGGTGGTATTGTTAATATTGGTGGTGGCGGTGGTATTGGTGATATTGGTGGTGGTGATATTGGTGGTGGTATTGGTGGTGGTGGTGATATTGATGGTGGTATTGGTAGTGGTGGTATTGGTGGTGCTGGTATTGGTGGGGGTATTGGTGGTGGTATTGGTATTAGTGGTGGTATTGATATTGGTGCTGGTATTGATATTGGTGCTGGTATTGGTGATGGTGGTGGTATTGGTTTTGGTGGTGGTGGTAGTGGTATTGGTGGTGGTGGTAGTGGTATTGGTAGAGGTAGTATTGGTGGTGTTATTGGTGGTATGGGTGGTGTTATTGGTGGTGGTGGTATTGGTGGTGGTATTGGTGGTGATGGTGGTGCTATTGGTGGTGGGGGTATTGGTGGTGGTGGTATTGGTGGTGGTGGTAGTGGTATTGGTGGTCGTATTGGAATCAGTGGTGGTGGTTTGGTGTTGGTGGTATTAGTGGTGGTATTGGTGGTGGTGATATTGGTGGTATTGGTGGTGGTGGTGGTGGTGGTATTGGTGGTGGTATTGGTGGTGGTATTGGTGCTGGTAGTATTGGTGCTGGTGATGGTATTGGAAGTGGTGGTGGTTTTGGTGGTGGTATTGGTAGTGGTATTGGTGGTTGGGGCAGTGGTGGTGGTGGTATTGGTATTGGTGGTCGTATTGGTATCGGTGGTGGTGGTTTGGTATTGGTGGTATTAGTGGTGGTATTGGTGGTGGTGATATTGGTGTTGGTGGTATTGGTGCAGCTATTGGTGGTGGTATTGGTAGTGGTGGTGGTATTGGTGCTGGTGGTATTGGTATTGGTGGTATTGGTATTGGTGGTAGTGATGGTGGTATTGGTGGTATTGGTGGTGGTGGTATTGGTGGTGGTGGTGGTATTGGAAGTGGTGGTGGTATTGGTGGTGGTGATGGTATTGGTAGTGGTGGTATTGGTGGTGGTGGTATTGGTTTTGGTTGTGGTGGTATTGGTAGTGGTATTGGTAGAGGTGGTATTGGTGGTAGTGATGGTGGTAGTATTGGTGGCGGTGGTGGTGGTGTTGGTGGTCGTGGTATTGATGGTGGTGGTGGTGGTATTGGTGGTGGTGGTATTGGTGGTGGTGGTATTGGTGGTGGTGGTATTGGTGGCGGTATTGGTAGTGGTGGTGGTATTGGTGGTGGTGGTGTTGGTATTGGCGGTGGTATTGGTGGTGGTGGTGGTATTGGTATTGGTGGTGGTGGTATTGGTGATATTGGTGGTGGTGGTATTGGTGATATTGGTGGTGGTGATATTGGTGGTGGTATTGGTGGTGGTGGTGATATTGATGGTGGTATTGGTGGTGCTGGTATTGGTGGGGGTATTGGTGGTGGTATTGGTATTAGTGGTGGTATTGGTGATGGTGGTGGTATTGGTTTTGGTGGTGGTGGTAGTGGTATTGGTAGAGGTAGTATTGGTGGTGTTATTGGTGGTATGGGTGGTGTTATTGGTGGTGGTGGTGGTGGTATTGGTGGTGGTGGTATTGGTGGTGGTATTGGTGGTGGTGGTATTGGTGGTGGTGGTAGTGGTATTGGTGGTCGTATTGGTATCAGTGGTGGTGGTTTGGTGTTGGTGGTATTAGTGGTGGTATTGGTGGTGGTGATATTGGTGGTATTGGTGGTGGTGGTGGTATTGGTGGTGGTGGTATTGGTGCTGGTGGTATTGGTGGTGGTGATGGTATTGGAAGTGGTGGTGGTTTTGGTGGTGGTATTGGTAGTGGTATTGGTGGTTGGGGCAGTGGTGGTGGTGGTAGTGGTATTGGTATTGGTGGTCGTATTGGTATCGGTGGTGGTGGTTTGGTATTGGTGGTATTAGTGGTGGTATTGGTGGTGGTGATATTGGTGTTGGTGGTATTGGTGCAGCTATTGGTGGTGGTATTGGTAGTGGTGGTGGTATTGGTAGTGGTGGTGGTATTGGTGCTGGTGGTATTGGTATTGTTGGTATTGGTATTGGTGGTAGTGATGGTGGTATTGGTGGTATTGGTGGTGGTATTGGTGGTGGTGGTGGTATTGGTAGTGGTGGTATTGGTGGTGGTGGTATTGGTTTTGGTTGTGGTGGTATTGGTAGTGGTATTGGTAGAGGTGGTATTGGTGGTAGTGATGGTGGTGGTATTGGTGGCGGTGGTGTTGGTGGTGGTGTTGGTGGTCGTGGTATTGATGGTGGTGGTATTGGTGGTGGTGGTATTGGTGGTGGTGGTATTGGTGGCGGTATTGGTAGTGGTGGTGGTATTGGTGGTGGTGGTGTTGGTATTGGCGGTGGTATTGGTGGTGGTGGTGGTGGTATTGGTATTGGTGGTGGTGGTATTGGTGGTGGTGATGGTATTGATCAATCAATCAATCAGACATTTTTATAGCGCGCTACTCACCCGTGAGGGTCTCAAGGCGCTAAGGGGACGGGGGGAGCAGCTACTGGTCGAACAGCCAGGTCTTGAGACGTCTCCTGAAGGTCAGCAGGTCCTGGGTCTGACGCAGGTGGACGGGGAGGGTGTTCCATGTCTTGGCGGCGAGGTGGGAGAATGATCTTCCGCCGGTGGTCGTTCGGCGGATGCGTGGGACGGTGGCGAGTGCGAGGTCGGCGGAGCGAAGCTGGCGGTTCGGGGTGTAGAAGGACAGTCGTTCATTGAGGTATGCTGGTCCGGCGTTGTGGAGTGCTTTGTGAGCGTGGGTGAGGAGCTTGAAGGTGATCCTCTTGTTGACCGGGAGCCAATGCAGATCTCTCAGGTGGGTGGTGATGTGGCTGTGGCGAGGGAGTCCGAGGATGAGGCATGCGGAGGCGTTTTGTATGCGTTGGAGTCTCTTCTGGAGTGTGGCTGTGGTTCCTGCGTAGAGGGCGTTGCCGTAGTCCAGCCTGCTGCTGACGAGTGCTTGGGTGACCGTTCTTCTGGTTTGATGGTGGTGGTGGTGGTATTGGTGGTGGTATTGGTGGTGGTATTGATGGTGGTATTGGTGGTGGTATTGGTGGTGGTGGTGGTGGTGGTATTGGTGGTGGTGGTATTGGTGGTGGTGGTATTGGTGGTGGTGGTGGTACTGGTGGTGGTGGTACTGGTGGTGGTGGTACTGGTGGTGGTGGTACTGGTGGTGGTGGTATTGGTGGTGGTGGTATTGGTGGTGGTGTTGTTAATAAAACAGGCTTTTGAAAACATTTACGAAAGACAATGACACAAGCCAATGAAAAATATGGGCGGGGGAGTGAGCGAAGCTTCTCTCCCATACTCTACTACAACAGTCTCGCAGAGCGAGTAGTACATGCGCGCTGCCGCTAGGCTCGACCTAAAAAGGGTATTTTAGAAACAAAAAAATCAAATGCCTGACTTAGGACTCCTTTACTTCTCTTCAGTATAACACACAGTTTTCCGCAAATTAAATTGCTCCTTCCCCCTGCTTCATTCAGTTTTAAAAATTGTGACACTCTGAAAGCTATGTGTAAAGTCAGTGTCCCTTCAAGTACTGCACGGCACTGCACAGAGATTGAGCAGAGGTTTGTACAAGGGGGGTGAGACAATAGTTTCTTTCACCATAACATAAAGGGGTGAGGAAAACCGCTACATACAGGAGTAATTCAGCTGTGGAAACAGGGAATATAGAAAGTACAAGGAAATATGCATGGATAACAAACATTAAAGGCGACCAAGGGAGGTTTCGGAAAATGAAATATATAGAATGCCATAATACACACAAGGTGGAAATAGTGAGATAAAAATAAATATCAAATACCAGCAAAAACGCTTTCTGTGTCCAGGGCATCATCCCCAGCACCATCAGCAGCTGGCAGCCTTCACCCTCTTGCCTGATTTGGCCTCTTCAGCTCTTTATCTTCAGATAAAGAGGACAATGATTAGTAGTAGTCTCTACAAAGGGGCATTCAATCATTGTACTGTCTGACTAACCAATCCTATTCCTCCCTTCAAATGCCTTCCTAAAATCAGTTATCTTTCCTATACATTGTTTGCTTCCTACAATGATATTGCTACTCCACTCTCTACACAAAATGTTTCCATTGATGGGCAAAGTCAATCTCCCTTTGTGTACTGCACCTCACGGAGATGGAAAATGTATTAGCAACATAAAGTCACGGAGGAACCCAAAATCCCGATATGAGACTATCCTAGTAACTAACATCCCTTAAATCAGCCCAAGCATGCAACTGGCTCACCACAATCAAGGTTGTATGACTCACTTGATGTCCACCCCATTATATCCCCCTGATCCTTCAGTCCTACAACCCCCTACAGACCACATGCACAGTTCATGCCCAAAAGTTTACTCCTTTGAAATAAAGACAGTGGATGCAGGCGTGCTCAGATGCAAAAAGTTCATTTATTTAAGTGAGTGGCACACATCAGCATTAAAAACCCTTGAAATGAGCCCCATTCACAATGAACATGGAACTACCGTGCACATAAATAAATGTTATTTTTGCACATGTGGGCATGTCTGTCCACGTCCTTTCCTGCAAAGGAGTGGTCAAATGAATTACTATGCAAAACTATATATTTAAAAACTATAATATTTTTGTTACGAGTGTTATGTAAGATAATTTATAATAACAAACCTAATATATACACACATAAATGCCACATCAATATATACATAAATTAACATTTTTGAATATATATGTAACATTTTTAATTATTTATATAGCAATTTGTGCATATGTTATATTATGTATGCGTGTAACATACATGGTATACAAAAACACACTTGCATATATACATATTTAATAATACAATTAAAATATATATTTTAAATGGTACATTCATATTTACAATTTATATATAACATATATTCTATAATATCTATTGAGAATAATATGCACATTAATTATATATAAAATGTATTTCAAAAGAATAAAATAAATAAGTAGGTTATGCTACAGGTGGATGATGTCGGGCTAGTGGTGTCATTTACTGCTGTGGCAGCGCTGCACTTTCCCCCATCTCAGCCGACGCTGTGCTAGGTAGTAGCGCAGGCCGAGTCTGCTGTCAGCAAGAGCGGGAGGTGGCGCTGGCCATAAAATCTAGCGCCTCCACCTGCGCCTCACTAAAACTGTGGCGGGGTGTTACCCCCTCGCACCGCTATCGGCCACAGGGGGTGGGGACTCAGCGGCGCAGTCTGCCTCTGCCATAGCTAGGGCGGGGTTGGGTGGGATGGGTAAAAAAAAAAAAAGAATAACTAGGGAACAAAAATGTTAAATAAACACACCGGGGAGATGGAAACTATTAAAAAGTGAATATATATATTAAAAAAAGGGTGGCAGGTGGAACAGAATGGGGTGGATTGGGTTGGATGGAACCTGGGGTGCAGGAGAAACATGAGGGGATAGCTAGGCAGGACCAGGCCCAAGAAAACAAAATGACTGAGTGCTTGCACTGTGACATGCCATTCACTGTGTTTTTTAATGCAAACTATGTCATGGGTGTCATATTTCTGATGTGACATGTGTAAGACACATCTTGCATAATTCGGCGTAATCTCGCTGATTTACTGGGTAATTCCACGTGATTACGCTTCTTGGATTTATGCGAGTTACCCCCACCCCTACTCTTTCTCTACTTCTTCCCCTCTTATTGATTGCCAGTACAACAAATATTTCTGGTTAGGGTGTTTGGTACAGTTGACATATTAGGTCAGGACTTGGTTTAGGTTAAGATTTTACTATGGACAATTTGGGTGGTTAATAGGGTGCACAGACAAAATATCGAGTTTTAAATATCGACCTACATTAATATCGAGTTTTAAATATCGTAGGGACAGAATATCGACATCAAGAATATCGGTGACCAGAATATCGACCTGAAGGTAAGAAATATCGTTTTTTTAATATCGAAGTTATTAATATCGATAGTAAAAATATCGATGTTAATAATATCGATGTTTGTTAGTGTTATGTATTTTAGTATGTATTTTATATGTATGTGTTCCACATGTTTTGTTATGTTTTGTATTATTTTTTTAAATATATGTATTAATTGTTTAGAAGTTAGTAATTTTTTTTAAAGTTAATTTTGCATTTTAGTTCTGTAGGGGGTTGTGGGTTTATAGGGGAATAGGGTGGGAAGTAATTTAATTGTAATTAAGTAATTAATTTTTATTTATTATTGATATTTAATTTATTGTTAATTATTAATTGGTAATTAATTTTTATTGATTAATTGATTATATTAATTGTATACATTTTTTTATTGGAGTGGGTTTTGGGTTTATAGGGGAATAGGGTGGGAAGTAAATTATAATACAGTAATTAATAATTTTTATTTTTTGGTATTGATAATTAATTTATTGTTTATTAATTATTAATAGGTAATTAATTTTTATTAATTAATTTGATAAATATATTAACTGTGTTAATTTAGTTTAGGAGCTGGTTGTGTGTTTATAGGGGAATAGGGTGGGAAGTAATTTATTATAATTAAGTCATTATTAATATTTATTGGTATTGATAATTAATTTATTGTTAATTAATTAATTGGTAATTAATTTTCATTATTTATTGGTATTGATAATTAATTTATTGTTAATTAATTGTTAATTTTCATTAATTGATAATTATATTAATTGTGTTAAATTTTATGTGGAGTGGGTTTTGTGTTTATTGGGGATAGGGTGGGAAGTAATTTAATGTTAAAGTAATTATTAATTTTCATTTATTGGTATTGATAATTAATTTATTGTTAATTTATTAATAAATCATTATTTAATTAAAACAATTATTTAATTGATAAGTATGTTATTTTTAACCCCTAAGCTATCCAACACTTTCCCTACTGTTGCACTCTCTGGAGTAGGAATAGTAATTTTTACCCCTAAGCTATCCAACACTTTCCCTACTGTTGCACTCTCTGGAGTTGGAATAGTAATTTTTCCCCTACGCTATCCAACACTTTCCCTACTGTTGCACTCTCTGGAGTGGGAATAGTAATTTTTACCTCTACGCTATTCAACACTTTCCCTACTGTTGCACTCACTGGAGTGGGAATAGTAATTTTTACCCCTACGCTATCCAACACTTTCCCAACTGTTGCACTTACTGGAGTGGGAATAGTAATTTTAACCCTTTCGCTATCCAACACTTTCCATTTTGTTGCACTCTCTGGAGTGGGAATAGTAATTTTTACCCCATACGCTATCCAACACTTTCCCTACTGTTGCACTCACTGGAGTGGGAATAGTAATTTTTACCCTTACGCTATCCAACACTTTCCCTACTGTTGCACTCTCTGGAGTGGGAATAGTAATTTTAGCCCCTACGCTATCCAACACTTTCCCTACTGTTGCACTCTCTGGAGTGGGAATAGCAATTTTTACCCCTACGGTATCCAATACTTTCCCTACTGTTGCACTCTTTGGAGTGGGAATAGTAATTTTTTTCCCTCCGCTATCCAATATTTTTCTGTATTGTTTTACTTAATGTTGTGTATAATTTATTTTACAAAAATTTAAAATATTGTAATTTTTTTAATTTGTTAAATATATTTTTTAATTTTTTAATAATATTATGTTTGTATGTGTCTGTATTTATAATTGATAAAATATTTTTAACAATTTATAAGTTATTAAAATAATTATTTATGAATATTAAGTATATATATTATATTTTATATGTATGTTTAATTTATTTTAACATTATATGTATCAGTTTTTATTTTTAAACATTTTTAAATAATTTTAACTGTTTCTTTTAATTATATGTATTATTTACTTTATTTTACATTTTTTTTAACATTTAAAAAAACGATATTTTTTACAACGATATTTTTGAGATCGATATTTTTTTCTCGATATTTTTGTACTTACCATGATGTAGATAGGATGTCGATATTCTTGACTTCGATATTTTTGTCACGATATTTTTGTACCTCGATATTTTTGAGGTCGATATTTTGTCAGTGATTCGGTTAATAGAAGGTAAAAGATGGACCAGTGTAGGAGATGGCATAAGAAAAAGCTTACGAAAAAATTGTAAGAGAAATGGGCCACATGTCTGGATGAAATGAGATGTAAAGAGATGGGAGGTGGTAGGTATGGGATCGATATACCTCTTCTTCTATCTACTAATTTAAATGGCCTAGAAACAGAGTTAGGAAATTAGGAAGATGAATAACTTAAAAAGGACTCGGGGCTTAGGAGCAAGGAAGGAATACCTTAAAAAAAAGCAGCAATTGTCACTGGGAAGAGAAATTGACTTGCCACTCGTCTCAGCAGCCACTTGCTCCTCCTTTCCCTGCTGTACTTCCTCCACAGGATGTTTGCCCTGGTCCTCCTCCTCAGCGTCGGCCTGGGCAGGTTCTCAACAAAAACAAGACACATTTAAAAATATCACTACCAACCGCAGAATTTACACAAGTTAAAAACACAACACCTAATTAATCTGAACTACTGCTAGCTAAAGTATCTTGCTAATGCTCACAGAAATGGGTAACAAACCGAGCAGTTCAGCATTCCAATAAATCATAGTATACGACAACATAGCACCAAACATAGCAGAAAACACTGTACACTTGAAAGAAGATATAAATCATATATCAGCTAGAAATGAATCTGGCCCAAGTATATTTGAAATGGCACTGGCCCTTAATCCCTTAGGTTCTAGAAATTACTGCTTCCAGTTCAAAGATCTGACAAAACATAGACCACCAATTGCCGATGGGGGTGAGGGGTCAATCCAAGCTTTGGCAATAAATACATAGGCGGGTGGTAACAATCGTGATTGCGATCACCGCTGAGTCTCTCAGGTTGACATCTCATTTACGAGTCAACATAATATCTTTAGTGGATATGCAGGTATCATATCCCAGATGGCAGGAGAGATGCATCGCAATACCCGAACAAAAAGCTTTTAACCGGGCGCATCCCGCGAACATATGTACTATATCCGCTGAATGTGGGCCACCCTTAGAGCAGCTGGTCATGCTATTAGTATTATTCATGGTCCATTTGACAATTTTATCGGGGGTATAGTAGAGCCGGCATAGAGTTTTAAAATGTTGTAGTTTAAGACTAGCTGAGAGGACCGAGCAATTGATGATCTCAAATGCATCAGATATCTTATCTACTGAAATAGTTTCTTCTAAGATACTGCTCCACTTAGCCGCCAGCGGCGGCTAAACGTCTCCCTTGTAGGCACCCATAACCTTATAGAATGATCTAATTGATGGCTGATAGCGGACCAGCAGTGATAAAAAAGCACTTCAAAACACCAGAATTCTCTCCAACAGCTAGACATAGCTGGGTATGATAAATGTAATCCCGAATCAATCTGCAAGTATTTGAAGAAAGAGTCGCAGGGGAAGCCCATGGCATGTTTGAAGGGTAGAGAAGGCGTGGAGCCCAGACGTTTCAAACAGCTGACCCATGGTTTTTAAGCCATGTGTTTGCCAAAGTTTGGCCTCTGCAGCATGAAATATGGGAGGGAGATTAGGGTTGCCACACAACGAAGTGAATGAGTGTACAGATGGGATGGCAAATTTGACCCTAATTTCCCCCCAGATACGATATCCTTGGTGATCTTAAACCGTACCCATTTAAAGTAACTCGGGTCCGATCGTCTGCTGAGAGACGGCCTAAATTCAGATCCAAGAGCCATTTGATACCTCAGTACTGAGGAGTACTGAGGAAATTCCAGAAATGGTGACAAAAGGCCACCCAGAAATGCATCTTAAAATCAAGGAGTTGAAAACCACCTTGATTGGGCAAAAGTTTCAAGTACCGGATTGCCAGCCGAGCCCTTTTGTAGCCCCAAATAAAACTGCCAATAACCCCTTTAAGGCACTTAAAAAATGAGTCTGGGACAGGAAGCGGAATCACCTGGAATTGATAAAGGAATTTGGGGAGGATGTTCGTCTTAACAATATGGCACCGGCCTAGTAAACTGATTGTGAGGTGATTCTATGACCGCAGCTTCGTACTAACTAATTGTAATAGGGACTCATAATTCAGATTGAGAATACAATCTGGTTCAGCGCAGATCTACACACCAAGATAGGTGGCTACTGAAATGGTTTCGGGAATTGGGATACAGCATGATGACTAAGCAGAACCTGAGTTTTAGAGGGATTGAACTTATAGCAGGAGACTGCGCCAACCCTTTCCGCCTCTGCCAAAATTTGATCAATAGCAACCCGGGGGCTGGGGGAGTAGATTGTAACATCATCTGCATAGGCACTGATTTTCAGTTCTACCCCATTAGATTCTATCAGCCGAATAAAAGAGTTAGATATAAGCAGTGGGAGATAAGGTTCAATATAATGCGCAAACAGTAGCGGGGATAGCGGCAACCCTGGCGCGTGCCCCTACAGATACCAAATGGGGGTGAGCTATACCCTACTATAATTAACCTAGCTGAGGGCTCTTATATAAATACCTTACCAGAGAGAGGAACCTGCAACCAATGTCAAAAGCTGACAGTACAGACCAAAGAAAGGACCATGCGCCCCGGTCAAAGGCTTTCTATGCGTCCAGTAATATCAAATCCACTCTGCTGCCCATGTTTCTAGCCACATCAAACACAGCCACAGCAGTGCTCGTATAACTGGTAGTATGCCTGCCAGGAACAAAACCGTGCTGCTGAGGGGAAACAATGCACTGGACCAGAGGGGCCGGTTTAGCAGCAAGAACCTCCACAAATATTTTGGCATCAGAGTTAAACAGAGAAATGGGCAGGTAAGATCCCATCTCAACTGTAGGTTTATCCTTTTTAAGAAAAATTATAATGTTAGTAAACTTCCTGGAATCTGGAGCATCACCCCCCCCCCCCTTCGATATGAAGCATCAAAGTCATAAAAAGGGGAGGAGTTTTTTACTAAATAGCTTATAGAACTCCAAGGGGATAGTATCCTCCCCCGCTGTCTTTCCTGAAGGCAGGGTGTTAATAGCTGATTTGAGTACATGGATAGTAATATCCTCCTTTAATATTTGCCTCTGGTAGTGCTACAGTCGAGGCAGATCCACCCTCTGTATGTATTCATCACTCAGATGTTGATTGACTGGAGTGGCATGAGCATACAGATCTTATAGAAGTCCGTGAATTGCCTACCTACAGCTTGTAAGTCAGAATGCAAAACGCGATCTTTAACAGACTTAATAATATTCCTGTGCATTTTTCCGCAATCTGATAAGCTAGGATCCGACCAATATTCTCCCCATATTCATACTGGAGAGCCCGATGATTATAGTATTCAGCGGTCGCCTTTTCCCCAAGATTACAATTGAGTAGAAAACATAAATTGACCAATTGGAGATAGATCAAATACTCGCCCGGGTTCTTCTCCCTAACAGCTTGGGCATGCTGAGGTTCTGCCACCAATGAATGTCTACAGAGCTTGGAAGTCAACTCTTTACCATGCTTATTTACTTCAAAAACAAACTAAAGAGTAGCCCCTGGACAAAGGCCTTCATAGCGTCCCATACAACATGGGATGTGGCTGAGTCCTGATTTATAGCCACAAAATCCTTCAACTGATCAGTCAAATGAGTTATATAAGTAGTGTTGGAAAGAAGCGAGCATGGAAAAGTAAAAAGGCGCTTCTCTATACTAATTGCCGTTAACTCCATTGTTACCTGAACTGGATTATGATCAGCGATACTTTTGGTGCACACCTCCAGATTAGCAAATTGAGTAAGCTGCTGGGCCAAAAAACTATATAAATTCTGGAATAATGTTTAAGAGATGCAGAAAAATGTGTCAATTAAAGCCCTTGTTTTAACCATACGGTGACAGGCCTTATGTGTGGTAGTATCAATGGAATAGTTGATAACACAATTTAAGTCACCCAACAGTAAGATATCCCCAGACCAGTCCAGTAATTCTATACTCAGCAGAACAAACAGCCCAGTATCAGGGCCATATATTGCACATATAGTAACAAAAATTCCAAAGACCTATAATTGGGCAGTCGACCATTTTCCTCTGGGGGAAAAAAGATGACAGCTGATTAATGCAGCCGCAAGTGTGTTCTCTCTCCCCACTGCTTGTCGTCCACCGCTAAGCCCGCCACTAACAGAAGTTTGCTGATCAGTCTGCTCCGCTGCGACTCACTGTTCCACCCGTAGCTGATGAGGCTGATCTTTCTGTTCGCTTCTTGTAAATACTGCACCTCTCCCTGTAGGATAAAGCTTCACCAATCGATGTACAACACTGCAATGGTGCCAGTCAAGCCTGTGAGAGTGGCCCCGAAATGGGGAGGTCATGGGAGCAGTCCATGAATACTACGGTACAGATTGCCAGCCCTAGCTCACAGGGAGAGGCATGGAGGTGGTCGATGGCGGGGCAATCTGTCTCTCCTGGCTTCCGAGCATGGTAGCGCCCTGCTTTCTCGGGTTTTGCTGGAGCTGGGTGTACTATTGGAGGAGACTATACTTGAGGCAGTCGGGCTGATCAAAGTGCCTTGGGGGGGTGAAACCTGCTCTGTCCATGCTGCCTGCTAACGAAAGTCATGGCTGCGGGTGATCCGGCAACTGTTTCCACCGTAAATGCAACTGATGCTACCTCGCAAGGTAACACTGCACCCCATATTGACGGTGTGCTTTCTTCTATTTATATAGAAACTATTTCTGCTAGAGAGACTTTGCTGCTTGAGAGCACTGAGGGGGCTGATTGCAGCTATTCAGCTTGGCAAAACTCACTGGATGTGGCCAGGGAACTTGAAGCCTCTGATCTGCCAACTCAGTTTATTTTTTTAGTTACAATGGGGGAAAGGAGGCATGCGCTCTCCCCATATCTGGAAATGCTAATCCGGCCACCTTATTAGATAAAACCCCACAAGGAGTCTCATTGGAACATATAGCATTTGTTACAAGGGCCAGTGCCTCGTACAGCAAGTTCACTTAAAAATTCCCAGTAGTACTGGGGGGGGGGGGTCATTGACTGATTCTACCATAGCTACTAGAGCTGAACTGCCAATTAACAGCCTCAGGTCAACCCTACTCAGTAAAAGCTAAGCAGCTATCCCGTCTGGGCGTTTAGGGGATCAAGGCTCAGTAAACTCTAGGCTTGTAGCTACATCGGCCTCTGACCCCATATTATCTACAATATTCAACTATTGCATACCCAACACTCCATCATTATGCTCAGACGCGAGTGGACAATCTGTAGTTGCAACAATCATTGGCTGTAATTACAGGGAAGGTTTCAATTCTTACCCCCCAGGTCACAGAGCTGCAACATGGAGTGACCGATTTGGAAGAGGTCGGTTCGGCTGTCCCTGCACTGCCTGCAGACCCCGTCGGTTTGCTTACCATGGTCCAATCTAAGGTTGAAGACCTGGAGAACTGCAAGCGATGCAACAATCATAGGGTCTTTGGGATTCCAGAAGGAAATGAGGGGGATGACCCATGTCAATTCGTTGTGCAGTTGTTCACAAGAGCTTTCCCTGAATTGTCGGATTGGGATATGGACTCTCATATTCAACGAGCCCATCGACTTCCTCTGCGTCCAGACAACTCCAAAAGTGACAAATCTCAACCTCGGCCTATTCTGATATTCATAGGCAATTGTTTACTCAGGCAAGCAATTTATTTGAAGGCCTGCCCTTCGACTCCGATCTCAGATGATTCTCGGTCTTTTTTTGTAAGGTCAGATCTAAGTAAACAAACAATGGAATTCCAGTGGAAGTGCAGACGATTGATCCTCTAAGAGCGGTGGGGGCCCAGGTTTTTCTCTAGGAGCGTCGCAGAATGTTGCTCGGGGTCTTGGGGGTCTGTAGAAGAGGGTGCCTCTTATCATGGTCTTCTCTTCAGTTTGTAGTAGGAAGTTGCGGTGTTCCATGAGAGGCTTTGGGTCGTCATTGGTGATGGTGCATCTGATGGTTTCCTTGAAGATGATGGCGATGCCTCCGCCTTGTTTGTTGGTGCGGTCTCGGTGAATTATCTTTTAGCAGGAGTGGCGGTGATGATGTTGGGGCGGGCGTTGAGCAGGATATAGTGGAGTGGTTGCGGGGTGTTCTTGGTCATGTGGGCAGGAGTGGTGTGGGATCTTTCATAGGTTGTGTCACAGGAGAAGTGGCAGTGTTGGCAGGTGAAGGGTCATTTGGTGGATCGTGGGGAGGAGGAGATGCAGCTGTTGTTTTGGCTTCCCGGGGTCCAGGTCCAGGAGTTCCTTGTCGGTGTACAGTCGGGTGATGGTAGCACCGGGGGTCCTGGCGCTGGGTATTGTTCAACTGATGGTACGTTCGCGGCGCGCCTGCTGCGCAAGTCTGCTGAATGGCTGTGCGGTGGCCTCCATTAGTGGTCCTGGTGGGTGATCCTAGTGGTCCTGGGTAAGGACCTGGGATGGGCAGCACGGGGACAGGGACAGCAGGCAGCGCTGGTATATGGACATCATGCGGCTCAGGGACAGAAGGCAGAGCAGAGACAGCATGCAGCATAGGAACAAGGACTGCAGGCAGGGTAGGGACAGGGACTGAAGGTAGCACGGATACTGTAGGCAGTGCAGGGACAAGGACTGCAGACAGCGCAGGGAGAGCGGGCAGCGCAGGGATAGCAGGCAGCATAGGGACAGTAGGCAGGGCAGGGACGACAGGCAGTGCAGGGACTGCAGGCAGCGTAGGGACAGGGACTGCAGGCAGCATTGGGGCAATGCAGGGACAACAAAGGGACATCAGGGACAGGGGGCAGCGCTGGGACGGCAGGCAGTGCAGGGACAGCAGGCAGCATAAGGACAGGGACTGCAGGCAGTGCAGGGACAGGGGACTGGCACAGTACCTTAAGCTGGTGTCAGGCGAAAGAGGTGGCCCAGACCCGCCTCTTCCGGGCTCCACCCGCGTGCGTTCCGCCATGCGGGAGCCGCATTCGCCTTTATTGGCGTCAGGAAGTGAGAAAATCGGATAAACCAGCTGGCCCCGCTTGCTTGCAAGAACAATTTTTAGACCAAAAATAAATCACTGTTGTGACTGTTTTGCTAGTGAAAATTTTAAATTGCATGCCTTTCAGTTAAGGCATGCATTTTATTATTATTATTTGTGAAGGAGACAAGAGTAAGCCATAGAGTAACAAAACACTCACATTGCAGGCAGGTACAACATCACTTAAAGAATTTATAACAGCAACTTTAAAACGGAGACGGAAAATAAATCAGAATTTATCTGCACACTAGCAGTGCAGACAAAATTGATTGCTGTTATTTAAAGTTAATATAAAAAAACAAAATAAAACACACTTCGAGCTAGATTTATCATTGAAGAGAAAGTAATTATTTTTACACGGATGTGAAAAATGGGAAGAGGCTTTGTGCAGTCACTCGGGGCCATATAAGTTTTGCGTTGCCCTTGCGCCACGCAAGGGTGACGCAAAACCGAGATGAGATTTACCAAGCCATTAAAGGCCACAAGTCACAGCCTTGCATTACTCTGCCCCAGGGAGGCATTCCATGGGTAGAGCGTGCATGCATCCTGCACAAACGCAATCCTGCTTGCAACGCAGGCACCCTTGCACAGTGGTGCAAGGGTTCCTGCATTGGTGCTAGGCAGCTAAAAGTGTGCCAGCACAAGGAAAGAGCAGAAAATCGCCATATCTTGATAGATATGGCGTATTACTCCCCTCTCCCTTTCACGCAGCGCAGCAAGGTGCCTTGCTGCATTGCATTGTGTGAAAAACTGATAACTGTCCCTCAGTGTGAAGGGAGCTAACGGATAAAGTGGACTAGCCCACTGCCCTATGCTGTGTGGGCAGAAAAAATGTGAATGACCTCTTAATAGACCTATGGATGAAGCCCATTAACCAAAAGCCCCTAAATGTCTGTATATTATGTAGGAGTTTTTTTTGAAAAATAATATTCTGGTGAGACAGCGAAAGCTGTCTCAAAGGCCGGACCTAAAATGTGGGGAATGAAAGGAAAACAAAGGAGATGGGAGGAAGTAGGCTGTGGAAACAGAAGGGAATATTTAAAAGGAAACATGAGAAGCTGTGTGCTATTAATGGATACTAAAGTAGATAAGGGGAAAGTTAGAAAAAATATAACAAGAAACGACAGATGGACATAATGCATAAGAGGTGCAAATAATTGTTAAGTCTAAGAAGACTGAAAAAAAAATAACCCATAACCAACCAGCACCAGAGAGAATGCCTTCCATAGTGGCACCAGCTTCATCTCACTTGGCACAGGAAGAGGACTTGCTGGCCCTCTTCCTTCTCTTTTTCTTTGGTGGTCCTGAAAGAATTGAAGAAAAAGAAGACGTTGATTGGTAGTACTATCCACCAAAAAAATATTAAAGTACATTTACTAATTTACATCAAAAAACTTCAGTTACCAATCCTACCCACCTTAACTTCTGTCCTAAAGATAGTTCTATGCCCTACAAATTATTAAGTGCAAATGATAATGCTGCTCCACTACTTCACACATTTTTGCTATTGTCACTCTAAAGCTATGCACAGTTTCACCAATCTTGCACTACACCTCACGGCGATTAAGACTGTGCAGCACCAGAAGAGTCATGGAAGCAGCCTACCACCTTTGAGATCAAATCAAATCAATTGGCACTTGTAAATTGCATGGCTATTCTATAGAGTGTCCCAGCGCTAGAGGTTCCTTGACCACTGATCTCACAAGAGAGGAGCAAAAGTTAAAAGGCAAAGTTAAATAGCCAAGTTTTTAAGCCGTCTTTAAAGGAGCCAACATCCTTAGTAATACAAAGGTGCAAGGGAAAGAGCATTCCATCCCGCAGCTGACTGTCCCCCTTAATTCCTGTCCATCAATCTAACCCTAAGTGTACCTGCCTCCCATGCTGCCTGCTGACATTCAATGTGACCTTCGCTAACCATGAAATAGATATTTTTTAATTCCAATATGGGCAGTATTTGCAAAATTTCACTCCCAGTCTTCCTAACTCCCCCCTGATATGCCCCTCTAGTATCTCTGGACCACAAGCACTCCTTACTTACAAAGACTAAAGGAAAGTGTGTGTGTATATATATATATATATATATATATATATATGACAACAGACCTCTCTTCAACGAAAGGAGTGAGCCGCACACATTAGGTGAGGTGAGAAGGATTTTAATTAATTTGGAAGCGCTGGCGCTGGCATTCTTAGTCCTGATGCATTTCGGTCTACCTAGACCTTTTTCAAAGGAAGCCAGAAGCATCGGTGAAGGCAAAAAGCAAACTATTACAATAGCTCGTTTTTAAATGTTTGCCCCCTGGTGGGCGTCACGATGGACTTGAAATAAGGCATGTTGGTCTTAGTAGTTTGCTTTCAGTCTCCCAATTCATTCCCTTCAGTGGGTGATGCTTGTAAAATTCAAACCATTAGAGCAGACACCTAATCCCCGTGCATACTGTCTTTGAAGTTGCTGGGGGCCATTCCAAGGTCCAATCCCTGGCGGCTGCCACTGCCCTAATTGCTTTCACAAAACTTCAAACAGGGTCCATTTGCGGGCAGTTTGGCGCTCATTTAGTCTGGTGGTGCGTAGCTCGCGGCGGGACCAAGCCGTAAAACATGACAACAGACCTCTCTTCAACGAAAGGAGTGAGCCGCACACATTAGGTGAGGTGAGAAGGATTTTAATTAATTTGGAAGCGCTGGCGCTGGCATTCTTAGTCCTGATGCATTTCGGTCTACCTAGACCTTTTTCAAAGGAAGCCAGAAGCATCGGTGAAGGCAAGAAGCAAACTATTACAATAGCTCGTTTTTAAATGTTTGCCCCCTGGTGGGCGTCACGATGGACTTGAAATAAGGCATGTTGGTTTTAGTAGTTTGCTTTCAGTCTCCCAATTCATTCCCTTCAGTGGGTGATGCTTGTAAAATTCAAACCATTAGCGCAGACACCTAATCCCCGTGCATACTGTCTTTGAAGTTGCTGGGGGCCATTCCAAGGTCCAATCCCTGGCGGCTGCCACTGCCCTAATTGCTTTCACAAAACTTCAAACAGGGTCCATTTGCGGGCAGTTTGGCGCTCATTTAGTCTGGTGGTGCGTAGCTCGCGGCGGGACCAAGCCGTAAAACATGACAACAGACCTCTCTTCAACGAAAGGAGTGAGCCACACACATTAGGTGAGGTGAGAAGGACTTTAATTAATTTGGAAGCGCTGGCGCTGGCATTCTTAGTCCTGATGCATTTCGGTCTACCTAGACCTTTTTCAAAGGAAGCCAGAAGCATCGGTGAAGGCAAAAAGCAAACTATTACAATAGCTCGTTTTTAAATGTTTGCCCCCTGGTGGGCGTCACGATGGACTTGAAATAAGGCATGTTGGTCTTAGTAGTTTGCTTTCAGTCTCCCAATTCATTCCCTTCAGTGGGTGATGCTTGTAAAATTCAAACCATTAGCGCAGACACCTAATCCCCGTGCATACTGTCTTTGAAGTTGCTGGGGGCCATTCCAAGGTCCAATCCCTGGCGGCTGCCACTGCCCTAATTGCTTTCACAAAACTTCAAACAGGGTCCATTTGCGGGCAGTTTGGCGCTCATTTAGTCTGGTGGTGCGTAGCTCGCGGCGGGACCAAGCCGTAAAACATGACAACAGACCTCTCTTCAACGAAAGGAGTGAGCCGCACACATTAGGTGAGGTGAGAAGGATTTTAATTAATTTGGAAGCGCTGGCGCTGGCATTCTTAGTCCTGATGCATTTCGGTCTACCTAGACCTTTTTCAAAGGAAGCCAGAAGCATCGGTGAAGGCAAAAAGCAAACTATTACAATAGCTCGTTTTTAAATGTTTGCCCCCTGGTGGGCGTCACGATGGACTTGAAATAAGGCATGTTGGTCTTAGTAGTTTGCTTTCAGTCTCCCAATTCATTCCCTTCAGTGGGTGATGCTTGTAAAATTCAAACCATTAGCGCAGACACCTATATATATATATAGTTGTATTTATGTGGACGGCAGCAAAGCACTACAGCTCTGAAATGAGCCTTGTTCACTGTGTTCATGAAGCATTCATCACACATGGAAGGGCCTAAAAACACTCAATCCACAGCCTCTTTAGCTCAACTGTAATTTGTAGGACCACATCGAAAAGTATGAGATGGTAATATTCATATCTCAATTGTTCTCTTTACTTTTGGCAACAATTAGGGTTCTATTAAGGCACACGTTGCACTGATTTTCAGTAAAGTTACCAGTCATGGGATATGTTACGTTATATCATCTTAAGTATTTTTGCATAGCATGCAAATCACCTGGTTAGGTATACTGGTGTTGAAATAGGATTCGTAATGTCTGAGCCAGGGCCAGGACTAGGAGAAGAGCCAAGTCTTCAGTTTCTTGCAGAATTCAAGAACTGAGGAGGTGGCTATGATGTGCAGGGGCAGGTCATTCCAGGCTTTACGAGCAAGGTAGAAGGCATGACCGCCAAATCTGATTCTATGTATGCAGGAGATGTATTTGCGAGAAGGAGTCTGGCTGAGCGGAGGTGTCTGGTAGGTTTGTGAAAGTTTATGTGGTTGTTGAGGTACGTGGTGCCAATGTTGTATAAGACTATGTGTGCGTGAGGAGTTTGAAGACTGCTCATTTGTGGATCAGGATCCAGAGGAGCTCTTTGAGGTGCAGGCTTATGTGAGTGTGTGGTGGGGTGGGACCTAGGGTGACTGTGGCTGCAGAAGTTTTGTATGGTCTGGAGAGTTCTGGTCAATTGAGCGTCCCCTCTAGCATAGAGCAGGTTGCCACTGTCCAGCTGGTTCTGCAAGTAATGGTTCTGTAAGTGTTTGACGATCTTCTTGAGCATCTTGAGTATTTGGAAGCAGGAGACGGAGACTGTATTGACTTGACCAGTCATGGTGAGTTGTACTGTACCTAGGTTCATTCCATGGGTTTCTGGGAGGGGCGTGGGTCTGAGTTTGGCAGGCCACCAGGTGGAGTCCCAGAGCAAGGTGTCTTTGCCGAAGATTATTACTTATGTCTTGTCTTTGTTGAGCTTGAGGTCGTTGGTTTTCATCCATTGGTACTTTTCGGAAAGGGAGAGTATAAGCTGAGTGTTGTCAGCATAGGATATGATGTTAATTCCATGGCCTTGGATTATGCTGGCGAGTGGTTTCATGTAGGTGTTCAAACGGGTGGGGCTGAGTTAGGATACTTGTAGAACTGAGCAGATAAGGTTGACGGTGTCCGAGGTGAAGAGAGCCAGGCTGATTGACTGGATGCGGGTGGTCAAGAAGGAGCAAATCCAGTGAAGTGAGGATCCTTGGATGTTGGCTTTGTGTAGTCATTGGATAAAGATGGGGTGGAAGATGTTATCCAAGGCTGCAGAAAAGTCCAGTAGAATAAGGGCAGCAATGTCAACGTTCTCAATGATCATCGAGAGGTCATCTGTGGCCACAATGAGGGCGGTTTCTGTACTGTGGTTGGGCATGAATCTGGATTAAGTGGTGTCAAGTAGGTGATTGTCATTGAGATGGGTGGCAAGGCATTTATCATCTTTTCCATGTACTTTGCCAGCTTGGTAACGTGGATATAGTCTGGTAGTTGGTTAGCATTTTCAGGTCTGCTTAGGGCTTCTTGAGTGAGGGGAGTACTGTGGAGTGTTTCCAGACATCCATCTAGGTGGCTGTGATGACTGAGTTGTGCTGGATCAGGGTGAGGGCTGTGCTGATGGGGTCCAGTCTGTTGATGAAGACATGGTCAAGAAAGGGGTCCAAGGGTGCTCCAGAGTGTATGGACTGCATGGTTGTTGCGGTTTCTTGAGTGGAAATAGGGGGCCTGGTGGGGGTCCTTTGGGCGTGTGATAGGCAGCAAGGCTGCTGCTATCTATCAGTGAAGAAATACAGCTTCACTAGGTATGAATGCAAATCCTTAACCTGGAAAAGTCCTATTCTTGTGGCCCTCAAAAGTAATATTTGGTGACTTGGTGGTAAAATAATATCTTCATCTACTATGATTGCACAAAAATGAGCATTCCACCACCATAATCGTCTCACTTTTATTATTTCAATGTAGTCTGTGTTTCTGTAATATGTATGGATCAGGATGTCCACAGCAATAAATATGTTTGGTTCACCCTAAAAAGTACTTCTTTAGTTATTCAATCACCTGAACCAACACTCATGGTTTGTGTTTCAGTCTAAACATTTATTGGCTAGATTTTCTCTTCTCCAAATAAGAGCAAGCAGGTTTCCTAGATACCATGTGGTCTAACTTGACTTGGATTTGCATAAGGGATTTTATTATGAAGGGCTTTATGCACTAGGTAGAGAGTCTTGAGTACAAGACTTTATGCCTGCTACACAAAGCACGGCAAGAGCAGATGCCTAAGACTTCATTGAAACAATGGTGCCATACTGGCTGGTCAAATGTGTTATATCCTCATAGTGTTATTGTATGTTACCCAGCCTAGCTGTCTCCTAGCTGCTCAGCCAGAGTGAGAGATGGTATTGGAATGTTGGTGTGACTGTGATAAATGGAATGCTTGGGTGCCTGTGTGGATGAGTGGTGACAGTTGGAGATGGACTGAGCAGCAGGTAGGCTGCTCCTGGTGGGGCGGGAGTAAGGGCTGGCGCAATGGATACACCTGGCTTGAAGACTGTTGTATATAGCAACGTGGAACTAATAAAGAAAACTACAAACCTCTACATGGCTACCTGTCTTAAGGTACAACATATTTTGGCGACGAGCTAGACCTGGACTCAAGCGTGATACTACATTTAAAGAAGCTGTCTTAGTTTTGGACAAGGAGAAGCTAAATAGAAACCAAGTGAAACAAAGAATAAAGCATGAAGAATGGAGCTACAGGCAAGCCAGCCCCACCAGTGTCCTTGCCAACGGACAGCCCCAGCCTGGATTTGCTTCATTGGTCTGCTACTGATGACATTCATACTTGTGAGTAAGTGGTGTGAACTCCCACAACTTATCATTGGTACTCTCTACATCTACATGGTTTTTGCCAACAAGATCGGTGTCCATCTGTTTTGCAAGAGTTTTAAAGTTTACATGTTTCACATCTGTGGCGTCATCATGCTGCTTACTCAATCTACTGTGTGCACTGGTTTGTGATATTACTGCACAATTTGACATCGTTCTCCCCTGTGAGAGCATAGTTATTTTCTGGCTTGTCTCTACTTGCATTTTGTTACTCTGGTAGTTAGGTCACGGTGACTGCGGAACGAGCGAGACTTTTGGTTGAGGACACCCCTGCGTAATCAACGTTATATGTATTGTACTACATTGGTAAATCAGCCAGTTACAAGCGCCTTGTGAAGAACTTTTACAGTGAGGACTTTTCTGTATTTTTCTATATGCTTTGTGCCTCATATGAAAAACATACATCTTTCTGATGTTTTTTCTGGGTCTTTACCTATGTGGCTACAATGGCAGTTTAACCGCTGCGCTGCATTTTGAATTGGAGACACGAGACTTTGGCACGCGCAAACTCACCTTCACCTGGTGTTACGTGGAGACTCTTCAGTGATGTCAAAGTTTTCTGCGCAGCTCTAAAGCTGAGGCCGGACGCTGTCCAGCATAGTCGTGCCGTGAGCCATCCGGAGAGCGTCACTTGTGCGTGTCGCCATCTTTATGTATGAGGCAGCACACACGTGCCGGAGCAACGGAGTGTCCCGCATCTTCCATTCGGATTCCTAGTTTGTTCGGCCATCCGTCAACACGAGTTGCAGTGTGACAGTCCACAGATTCACGGAGCCCTCTGCAGTCGGCGACATAACTTCCTACTGGATATAACATTGAACGTCAATTTGTTTACGGATATTCAGTTTACTGGCAAGTACGCGTTTGCTTTTCTGGTCGTGTTGTTCAAGCGGTCATTCTGTCTAGTCCTGACCCGAAGCAGCTCTAAGCTCACCTGTCACAGAAGTTGGCTTACATGTTTTCTCAGGATCCAGAGGATTTCATGATGGTTGCAAGTTCATCCGATGTTCATTTTGGACTGCTCCTTAGTGCTATGGGTAATGTAGATGTCGCTTACCGTCTGCAATTCTATGTAAAAGACATTGTGCATGATTTCTTTAGTGCATTGAGAGTATCTATCTCCTGGTATTCTCGTCTGTCAATTTGAGCCATTATCTAGTTAGTGCATGACGTTTGTTTTTATTTGGGATAATTACATATTGCTTTAGAAGTCCTTCTACATCTTGTGTTTTAGTCATCACGGGCATGTGTTTTAGTCATTCATAGGCACTGCAGGTCTCATGTTTGATCTACAAGGTTGGTGATGTGCACTGTACTAGTGTGTACCCATAGTAGTACTACTCGGGTGAGAGGTCGCTCACCGGCGAGGGTTACTGGTTCAAAAAAATTACAAGAGTTATTTTAGTTGCATGACTTAAAGTTGAATTTCTAGTAAAGTTTTGGGATGCCACGGTCTATGCGTCATTACACTTGGGTGGCGCTTGAATTGGAGTGGGTTGTTGTTACATTACACTCCCTTACGCATGGGATGTTCTTGTCTTGGTGGGTGGTTCCCCATCTCTCTGTGTTGTTGTTACGCTATGTACATTTTGTGTCGTGTTTAATGTGTGTAAGTCGCCCTGCGCCTCACGTTTGTTGTCTTGTGTGTAAGTCACCCAACGGCTCACTTCTTGTTGTCGCGTGTGTAAGTCGCCCTGCGCCTCACGTGTTTTTCAGTGTAAGTCGCCCTGCGCCTCACGTCGTTGTTGTGTGTAAGTCACCTCACGCCTCACCGTGTGCTTTGTCTCTCCCTACTCTAGGTTGGTCTTTTGGGTTCTGTCCCTTACGTGATAGTTGCACCCATTTTGCCTGTATTGGTTTTGGGTGTTTGTCTTGGGGTGTGGCCCACCCTTCACTACATTTTTGAAATTGTTTATTGGGAAGGTTGGGGATATTGATTGTCAATGTTTTATTCTTGCTTGCCAATATTTTCATTTTCCTTCAGGTTACGCAGTGTTCCTACTCTTGTGAAGTTGTATTTAGTTTTGCTTCCCTGAGTTTGAACTTTTTCTCTGTCTGTACATTTTCTTGTCTTGTTTATAGTTATTCCCATGTTTTTTTCACACTTTCATTTTTCATTTAAAAGGAAGGGGATAATGTTATATCCTCATAGTGTTATTGTATGTTACCCAGCCAGGCTGCTCAGCCAGAGTGAGAGATGGTATTGGAATGTTGGTGTGACTGTGATGAATGGAATGCTTGGGTGCCTGTGTGGATGAGTGGTGACAGTTGGAGATGGGCTGAGCAGCAGGCAGGGTGCTCCTGGTGGGGCTGGAGTAAGGGCTGGCGCAATGGATACACCTGGCTTGAAGACTGTTGTATATAGCAACGTGGAACTAATAAAGAAAACTACAAAACTCTACATGGCTACCTGTCATAAGATACAACATAATGCCTAAAGATGACTACTCAAATCATACACCTCATGCAACTGTTTGATCAGACCTAGCAGAGGTTATCAGGATGGTCTGATCTGTGTATGCCATTTATAGGATAATGCTGGCTGCATGGCTTTTGCACTTGCTGTAACTTGGTTGTGTCTTGTGTGTGAGAACAATGTAGATAACATTGTAGTTGGGGAAAAAAAAAACAGTGAAAGAAAAAAGCAAACTTCTGCTGCAAATGCATGAGTGCACATAGAATTCATTGGCAGCAAACTGGTTGTGCAAGAGAGATAAACAGTTTTGCATCAAAACATCCACCAAGTTGCAGACCCTTTAGCAGGGACTAGAGTGAGCCAATAGGATGGACCGGTTAGAATAGATTTGATTGTGATCAAATTAACTATATTACTAGGAAGACTTATATAGACTTGGTTGAGGTGATGGGTCTGAGAGCACTGACATTTGTTTTGAAAATTTCTGCTAAGTACTAACGATGAAAATCATCTTGGAAAGCTCTCAGCATCAACATCGAGATACAAGGGCATATTTACAAGCCCCTATCGCCACCAGAGTGTCACTTTTTTTGACGCTCCGGTGGCTTAGCACCATTTTCCATATTTACAAGGTGGTGCTAAGCCTAACGCCACCTTGTAAATATGCCCCAGTCCGCCGCAGTCCTTTGCGGCAAAGGGGCGTGCAATGGGTGTTGCTGTGTGCGTTCCACCGCAACACCCATTGCTTTTTGACGCTGCCCCATATTTACAAGGCTGAGGCAGCACCAAAAACGAATGCCATGGAATACCAGGCGTTAGAATAGCGATGCGAGAAAAAATTATACATTTCTCCTCGTTTTTTGCATTCTGCATCACACACAGAAAGAGCAAATCACCATTATTGATTGTTTATGTGCAGGAGGTGTCCCTTTCTGCACATAAACAATTGTTCCTGCAGCGCATGGCAGCAGGGTGCCTGTGCTGCAGCTAGGCAGCTTTTTTTGCGCCAGCGCTAGGGGAAACACAGGGGTGCGCTGTATTCTTGTAAATACGACGCATCCCAGTATTTTCGAAATGTTGGAGCGCAGCATCGCAAATTTGGTGCAGCTCCGCGCTCTGACATTTAAAAAAAAAAATATGCCCCACAGTGTGTAACAACCAAGGTAATTTACTTCAGCAATCTCACCAGCTGTTGTGAGGGCTAATGGGCTCTAGTGAATATTCTTCGGTACTGCTGCCTTTTATGGATATTTTAATATGATTATTTTTAGTGCTCAATATTTCTGTCATTCTAAATCACACTCCAAGTGAAGTTTCAGTGAATTGTTCACCCAAAACACTCATGACTCGCTCATGAACATTTTTGTTTTACATTCAATCCATTTGTATCTTAACATGCCTAAGTATATTTATCTTTCAAGGATATCATTTGTTTTTCTGCTTATTCACAGTTTTCAATGTTCACAATAATTCAACTTTTTAACATAAACTTGGTAAGGTCCTTGTTGGACCTGGCCCTTTTTGCAAGGGTATCCACAAACATTTTGCCTTCCTCCTCCTATTTTTCTGACCTTCTTTTTGTTGACCTTAGGACTCTGGGCACTTTACCACTGCTAACCAGTGCTAAAGCGCATGTGCTCTCACCTCTAAAACATGTTATGATTGGTTTACATCTGTTTGACATATTTAATTTACTAGTAAGTCCCTTGTACAGTGGTATCCCGTATACCCAGAGCCTAGAAATTAAATGCTACCAGTGGGCCTGCAGCAGTACTATTGCCACACACAGAAGTAGCCTTTCAAACCTGTGTCAGGCTTGCCATTGCAGGGTCTGCATGCACAATTTACTGCCACTTTGACATTTAAAACTTCTTGCCAAGCCTTAAACTCCCCTTTGATAACATATAGGCCACCCCTAAGGTAGGCCCTAGGTAGCCCTAAGGGCAGGGTGCTGTGTAAGTAAAAGGAAGGACATGGGCCTTTATTGTGTGCCATGTCCTGGTAGTGACAACAAGCCTATTTTGTCTCTCACCACTGTGAAGCCTACTCTTCTCATAGGCTAGCATTGGGAATTCCCTTATATATTTTTGAGTGGTAATTCCTGATCTGAAAGGAGTAGCGTTGCCATGTTTGGTATGTCTGGAATAGTGGTGATAAATCCTGCTTGCTGGTGTAGTTGGATTTTACATTACTATTTTAGAAATGCCACTTTTAGAAAGTGGACATTTCTTTGTGCTGTGCAGCCTAACTCCAATCCATGTCTAGCCCTGGGTGACGCTATACTTGTGCATACTTTCCAGACAGCCATCACACAGGAAGGGGTGGATGTGACAGGTTACATCTGCATTCATCTGCATACTGATGGTCTTCCTGGGCTAGGGTTGAAAGGGAGTGTTGTGCACTTCTAAGGTTCCTTTTGAAGTGCCCCCTTAAACAAAGACAATTTTGAGTATAAGTACAGGGGCTCTTGCCCCATTAGTTCACTTTGGGGTCCTGAGGGGACTCTGCAACTAAGAGGAGCTACACTGCCAGGAGGGCCTGTATCTTTGTCACTGCTTTGCTGTGTTAGCGTGCTACAAGCTGATGGCTTTGTTTTTTCGTTGGATTCCCGATTCAGCCTGCAAGAAGGTAGCGTGGCCGAGCAAGGAGACAGACACATGGCGACGACAGCTGTGCCGTGCGTTCTCGGGCAGCTGCATGCAAGCATTTTCAGAAGAGACTCCGTGAGGTCTTCCCGTTGTGGGTTCAGTTGGTGTATCAGCAGAGGTCTGAAAAGCCCTAGAGGGTTCTGGACACGCTGCTGTCTCAAATCAGTTCTTCATGGTCAGGCAAAGGCTGTGGTGATTTGATGGTACACGGGGGGCCCAGCGAGGTCTCCCTGCTGAATCTTGCTATGTATTGCCCCTCTCCCTCGTGTTGGGAGGCATACCTTGGGGGCAGTTTCAGGGTTGTTGTCAGCTGTCTGTAACTACCCTGCTGATTTCTACGGTGTGTGCCCCCCTTTTTGGGCACACCTCATGGCCACTGGATCTTGTTGGCAGAACGGGGTGAATCCTCAACAGAGGCCCCGATCTTGCTATCCCCAGACACTGGGATTACTGTATTCACTGCTATAGGCCCGCAGGTACTGCTATGCCCGATGTTTGGAAGCTGATTACCGCATAAAGCTTAATAGGAGTGCAGGTATGCTACACCCTATGCATTTATGGTGATGTTTGATGATTCCTTTGTTTTTATCCCATAACCTGTTGCATTTCATGCCCTGATGTTATGATGTATGTCATTATGATTCTTGCATTGTCAGGATAATGAGTACTGATTAAGGATTTGCACAGTATGCACAGTATTTATGATTCATGTGTTGGTCTGTGTTTTCTGTACAATATACAATTTATTTTGATATAATCCTGTGTGGAGTCTCTTTTGTGGTGTGTTTATTGTGTTACTGGTGTGAGTGTGTTGCGCAAACACTTTACATATTGCCTCTGATGATAAGCCTGCCTGCTCTGTGCCAACCTACCAGAGGGCGAGCGCAGGTTATCTATGGTATGTAACTTACTTGCCCTGACTAGAGGGGTGTGTTCTTCCTGGCTTAGGTGCATAGCCTAGCCAGCCAAAAACCCCATTTCTAGCAGTCCTCTAAGCTCTTTGTTTCATATATGTATATGTAATACGTATGCGTTATATTACACCATCTTGGGATAGTGGTATGCAAGTGCAAATCTCTTTTTGAATGCAAATTTAGGTTTGTGACTACTAGAACTGGATTTTCACCCTAAAACAACCCATTTGTACATTTAAGTGGAATTTTCAAGAGCAAGAAAACTTTGAGAATCAGTCCAAGAGAATCTAGTTAATCAGTTTTTATTATATGTACATTCATTGTTGTCTGGAGAGTAAGTTCATTTTCTCGAGACTGGAATTGGTCCAGCTTGTTGATTTCTACACACTCTCAGCATATTTGCCATGATTCTGCCTTGAGCTGGACAACACTTATATTTCTGAAGCCTACTAATTTAAACAGCAGAAAAAAAGAAATAAACAAGGAGACACGAACGAGCACTGTTTAAGTCATGTATGAAGAAGCATCCCAAGGCTGCAATGAAGATGAGACATTCTATAGGCAAGACTAAGCACACCTTTGTGGGGAGGACTTTAAAAATCAGTGCTTTAAAGGGGCCGGCACTGTCGGGTATGGTGTACCTGCATTTCTTAATTTGAAGAGGGAGAGTATCTGCACTTTTCAGCAGAGGTGCAATACTTTTAATTAGAGAGTACTGGCACTTCCCAGAAGTAAGCAGGCACACTGGTATAGGGTAACTGCACTTATACTTTTTAACAGTGCTTGAAATGAAACAATATATATCTCCAGAACATAGAATGATAGTATCGCGCACACTGGGAGTACAGGATTCTTTGTCCAACATCTCTCACTTGTGTGCTTTCTTCCTGATTTTCATTTGCTCATGAACAATCCTATGCATTAGGGCATAGGTGCTGTCCCTGAGCACTGCAGTCTTTCAGCAGATGTGAGATTATTCTTAAAAGTAATTAGACATATGTAATTGACCCACCTATCATGTGTGAGCGAGTTTGAGGTGTCCAGTTCTACTACTGCTGAAACACTAATATCAAGTGTCCTGGACCTTCTTACAAGTACCTGTTGGAACTGGCACTTTCTGGTTGGCTGAGGTGGTGCTCTAGGCAGGCAGAACCTACCACTCCCATCAGGGGTAGGTGATTTCACTCACTGTGTAACCCGCGCTCAACCTTGGGTCGCTTGGCACTGAGTAGTAAGGCTTATCACAGAGGCAATGTGTAAAGCATTGGCACAGCACTCTCACACAATAAATACACTCAGGGGCAACTCCTCCATGTGGGCGGAGGAGCGTCGCCCCACTGCTTTCTCGCAGTGCGAGAAGCAGTAACATAAAATGGTATTTATACCATTTTATGTTACAGCTTCTCGCACTGCGAGAAAGCAGAAGGGTTTGGTTGGGGGCGGGCGGGTGGGCGGTCCTGCAACAAGGCAGGGGAGGAGTGGCTAGCCCAATGTTGCGGGCCCTGACTTTTTGGTCGGCCCTCTGGGGCCAACCAAACCAGTCATGCGCACTCTGCCATTTTCTCCATGTCGGCGCCGTCCCCACCAATCACAACGCTGCCATTGCAGCGTTGTGATTGGCTTAGGGTAGGGGAGAGAGGCTGCCTGCTTCCTGCGAGGAGCAGAGAAGCAGAGACAACGCGGGACCTGATCGGGCCGGCTAATGTAAGTTTTAAAAAAAATATAATTAAAATTAAACATCCCCCCGCATGACCTCCCCACCCCCGAGTCATGCCGGCCGCGACTGAATACACTGAGTCTTCACACATGGTGCATGTATATAAAGTGTGTATTCAATACACAGATTAATTAACACAAAATGAACATCATATATTTCTGGGCATAAATCACATTTGGAAATATTATTAGCAGTACCAAGCCCAACCATGTTAAAATTACATCAGTAGCATGTACACTTGGGAAAGATCCTATGTTACCCCTCAGCACCCTTATGCAGTGCGAAACATTGTCAGAACTAGGCCCACCTTGGCAATTGTTACAATTCAATACCACACAGTTATAGGGTGCGCCCCAGATCACAACGATATCAGAAACGTGTACACACAGATAATGACAACACTTTAAACAGCACCGTGGGACAAGGCCGCACAGGTAAAAACCAATGTCAAACCTAGTATTCTTTTGGCAAGGAATCAACTTGTAAAGCAACACCGCAGTGCGGTGTAATTATTAACAGGCGGTCCTCATGGAGTCACACCCACACACTCACTCAGCAGCGCTACTCGGTGCAACGGATATCAGGCAGGTCTGACTGGAGGGCATTCGCGCACACCCACAGCACTAATGCGGTGCAACTGATATCCGGCAGGTCAGTTGATAATACAAATGCAGACCACGTGGTCCAAGACCTCGTCCACCTTTCAGCTAACCCCGACTACCCTATGCCCACCGGTTGGAGATAAAAGACCCTCCCCCTGATACTAGGCTGATTGCGGCCGGAGTCACACTTAGTCAGAGTCCCAGGGAAGAAGGTGGGGGTAGGTAGCAGGGCTAAATAGGTGGCAGTCAACAAATGGGGGTTTGTCCACCACTCAGGAAGTTCATCATGATATGCTTGCCGAAGCGTGCTGAGGGTGATAATTGTTCAATCAAAGGGTTCCACAATTGGCCTTCGGGCACCAGCCCAGTTCTGAGAAGCACAGGGTCGGGGGGTCACACAGTCTCTTGACCTGCTTCCGATCACTCTTGGAAGCGTTCCTCAGCCCTGTCAATTACTCTCACCACCCAGGCCTGATCCGAGCAATACTACCTGGCAACACAAAGTCATCGGGGCCAGGTGAGGAGAGGGCAGTTGATCCGCCGCACTGAGGGCACAAAAGGAACAATCGATGAAGGGGGCGTGAAGCAGAGAAGCCTCTCGGAAGAAGGAGGCACCCTGTCAGACACATGTCAAGAAAAATAGCACCCAGGAAACCCAGGCACAACAGAACACGAATCTGCTCCTCTGCACCTCCCTGGATATGAGGCACAACGTCTGGTGCACGTTGATACAAGTCACAACAGACATTTCAGGTCACATTCAATGATGAGTCACAAACTCAGTACCTGCCTGGAAATGAGGCACAACATCTCTGTGCGCGTTGATCCGAGTCGCACCAGAGTTTCCAGTCACACACAACGAAGAGTTGCAAATTCTGTACCTACGGGGAAATGAGGCACAACGTCCAGTGCACGTTGATATGACTCGCACCAGACAATACCTGTCGCACACAATGAAGAGTTGCAAATTTCGTACCTCCCTGGAAATAGGGCACCGCAACTGTTGCGCGTTGATACGGATTGCACCAGACACTACCAGTCGCACACAACGAACAGTTGCTAATGCTGTACCTCCCTGGAAATGAGGCACAATGCCTGGTGCGTGTTGATACAGGTCGCACCAGACAATTGTGGTCACACACAGGAGCAAGTTTAGGAGTCCCGCATGCAGTAGAATGAGGCACTTCTACGGGGGTTGCAACCTGTGAATCGGAGACCGCACGCAATGAGCATGCAGTCAGTGTGGCGCATGAGAGAGATGCAGCATAATTGACAAAGCAGGCCACGCTTGGTCCCGCAATTGGTGAATCCGCTCACCACCAAGACGGTCATGCGAGTTGAAGCCCCCACAATGCAGGGCCACACTCCTTAGATGCAGGCAATACTTTTGGGGCTCCACACAAGGCAATCCGGTCTCCAGGCAATACTTAGTTCCATGCTCACGCCGCTCTACTAGTTGGGATCCAGCAGACGATGTGGGCACTTCAGAGGGCACCGCTCTCCAGCTGTCACACGTAGAAGGTGTAGGTCCCTTGCAGGAGGTTTAGTGCCTGAGACCTCTGCAAGTGAACAGGGGGCAAGCCAGCAAGCCCTTGGAGAGCCACACAGCAGCAGGTAGTCAGCCCATGCCAGCCACTGTTCATGAAGGGTGCATGGTCCCTTCCAATGTCAGTAATCCTCCTTGTGCACAACAGATTCCTCTTGCAGTGTGCACCACGCAGTTCCAGGATGTCCGATCCCATGTCCCCACAAGTGCATCTCTGCCCTGCTGAAGTTTGGCAGCAGCAGTTATACTGTAGTGTGCATTTAAAGTAGAAGGTGGCTCGGAGGGCTCCCTTTGAACCACACGTCTTCCCTAAATTTCAATCCTGTCTACCATGAGGCCATGGAATGCAGACCTTAAACTTTAGTGGTGCCATGATCTGGCTTCCCAGAGGCCAAGTGTCAAAACCTCTCCCTCCAATCTATCCTGCCAGGCCCTCAACTGGCAGAGGTCTGTCATTCCAGTTGCATGCCCAATGTTTTGACTGTCACTGGGGAATGTACAGATGTACTCCCCCAGTCTCCAGTGTGGACTGAAGTCAAACTAAAAGGCGCACAAAGAGTTTTGGAGCAGAGAAATGGCCACTTTCTAGAAGTAGCATTTCTAAGCTATTATTGGCTAATCCACCTTGACCACAGGAGAGGGTTTGTCATTGTGAATCCAATGATAGGAAACATTATGAAGCTGCTCCACTGCAAGCCACTATTGCAGCTTAAAGTAATTTCAACCATTCCTCCATGTTAACCTATGGGAAGAGCACACCTCATAGGTAGTGAAAACACAAATGGATATTCTTCACTACCTGGGCGCCTACCACTTCCTTCACCCCTCAAGACTTACCCTATGGGTACTCTAGTGGTAGTGAAAGGTCCCCTCAGGAGTGGCCAGAGGTTTAGAAAGGCCAATCTGAGCACAAGTGCAAGTGCGCCCACACAGGCCTGCAAAGGCTGGCTTGAGACATGTTTAAAAATGTCTTATGTGCAAGTGAGCACACACAGGCCTGCAATGGCAGGCTTGAGACATGTTTATAAACATCAGGTAAGCACCACTTCCTAACATGTGTAGGAAGGGCGCGCACACTTTCACACTGCATTGACAGTGGGAAAGTGCCCAAACCCCTAAGGTCACTAAAAGTGAATCAGCAAAACCCAGGTGCTGTCCCATGGGAAGAGCCGACCTAGGTAGGGAAAACCCACATGGAGGTTCTTCACTACCTGGGGATGGATCACCCGTGTGTACCTGCCCTGCCTTTCGCCTACCACTTGCTATGACCCTCAGGACTTACCCTAGGGGTGCTCTAGTGGTAGTGGATGGCCCACTCCGGGTTGGCTAACGAGTTAGAAATGCCAACCTGAGCATAAGCGCAACTGCGCATTCACAGGCCTGCAATGGCAGGCTTGATACATATTTGAAAGGCTATTCAGGTGGGTGGTACAATCAGTGCTATGTCCCACTATTAGCCAGTGCAGTGCCTGCCCTGGGTATGTGGTGTATCTTTTTACAGGGCACTCACAGCTACAACACCTAAGCCAATCAATAAGCACCACTTCCTAGCATGTTTATGAAGGGCGTGTGTGCTTTCACACTGCATTACAGTGGGAAAGTGCTAAGAGTCCCAAGGCCACGAAAAGAAAATCAGCAAAAACCAGGAGGAAAAAAAGCAAAATGTTTTAGGGACATCCCCTAAGAGGGGCCATGTCCAACAGTACCCATTACATATAAATCAACATTTTATGAGGAAATGTCTTCTCTTCTAATGTAGACACTTCCTCTAATGACATCTATTTTCTTTGGCACCCAGACAGCTTTTCATCACTATGTGCCAAAATGCAGGATTCCTGTGAGGCATTTTCCTAAAGCTCGAACAGGGAGGTTATTAATGTAGGAACAAGATCTAAAATATTTCCGTCCTGTTTCTTGTATTTTTTCATATGTAATTAACTGATAATGTCAACCTTCTTATGGATGATCTACTCTCCATGCTGGACCAAAGCTGTTTGTGTGATTTGCTGAGATATTCTGCATTTAGTTTAGCCAGCATCTCTTCTCATTTAGAGCCTGCATTCATCCAGTAGAAGTTCACGTCAATTAAACGCTACCTACGTGGGTGGAAATGAAAGTAGTAAATAACCTCAAGATAACTAACCGCATTTTATGTCTGAGGGCTCTTGGTGGTAATTTATGGGAAGAACCACACACCTCTGCTGTGACCTACAATGGTTATGGACAGATACCTGGACTCAGAAGTGCTGAGTACAGCTTCTCACCTTTAATTTGTGTAGTCGCTGTGAGGAAAGGGTGTTGGCGTAAATGAAAATTTGATTGTGCTTTACGTTACACCTTACAAACCCTTGTCTTACACACGCTTCCATTCAGCAATTTGCCGCCATGGAAATTCAGCTGACTTGTTTAATAGTTTCTAAGGGATCCAGTTGCTGTTATACAAGGTTTTGTACATATGATGAACTGTCATAAGTAAAATTTCAGTCGCCTTCAGCTGGCTCTTGGAGCTGCACGTTAGCTTAAAATAATGTCTTGATTTCAGTTAGTATTATCTTTAACCAGTAGAACGTCCCTATTTTTCTGGTACCACATCTAGGGCCTCATATATGAGGTTTTGTGTGCAAACTCTGTCTATTATTGTTAGTAAATAGAGCTTTTCATCAAAAACAATGGGTAGTCACATGGGAATGCCCATGCTCCACCAATGGAATGACCCTCCGACACAAAGTAATGCAAAGGACAGCTTTGTGTTAGTTTCATACAACATTCCAACGCAAAACAAATTTTGAGCTTGAAAATAAATTCCAAATAAACATTTTGCACTGGTTTACGTCACTTTTGTGATACAAACCCAATGCAAAATGTTAGTAATTATGCTCCTGTAGGCATTATCCAGAACCTGGTGGATGGTTCTCCTGTCCCTCAGGGAAGGGGAGGTCTTGACCTCTGACACACTGGCATTGGACTGTCCACTATAATTAGAAACCCACACCTGCCTGTCAGGGATCTCTATGCTGGGAAGAAAGCATTTTCCACATTGGCTTCATTCACAGCATTGAAGGTTTGCTGAGAGCGTGCCACGTTTAAAGAGCTCTCAAAGCAACGTTTTTTGTTCAGAGAAAACAAATTCCCAAAGCAGGAGATTGTTTTTTCTGAACGAAAAGTAAAAGATCCTGACATGCAGGGAGGTTTTTCTTTGGTCACAGGGGCTATTTAACATTGTCTCTGCCTTCAGTAAGGCAGGATAACTGTCACTGTGACACAACGGTCCTGTGTCAGTGGATACCATCAGCAGAGTCAGCGTGGGCTTCACTGTCTGTAACCCAGTAGTTCCCATGACTCTAAATAGAGCAGGGAACCAGCGAGTTTGGTGGGTGGAAGTACCACTGGTTTATCGAGTTTGTTCTGCACTGCCAAACCCTAAATGAGGCGCTATGTTTTCTTGGTCTTTTGTCATGTCACTCTTAATATTAGTTGATTCAGTTTCTATGCATTTCCTGTCCCTTCTAGTTAAAAAGTTGGACAGTTTTACATGTCCTGGTAGTGAAAAACTCATAAATTTGTTTTTCACTGTTGCAAGTCCTACCTTTCCCATAGGATAACATTGGTTTACCTTATTACATCTAATAAGTGATAACTTTCAATTAGGAGCAAGTCGGAATGTAGAGTTTGGTGTCTAAAAATTGTAATTTAAACCCTCTTTAGTGGCAAAGTCAGATTTTAAGTCACAATTCTGAAAATGCCACTTTTAGAAAGTTGCTACAACAACAATTGATGGACAGAATGCAGAACAATATCATACATTCACCCCAGAACAGAGATCTGGTCCTAAATCAATCCTTTTTTTGCTCCCCATGCCATTCCAGTTTGAACCCAGCCATAAGCAAATCAGTCTTGACCCTGCGCCCAATGGGAACAGTCCAGCCCGAACCGTCAAGCCAGGTCCTCCCTGGACTGGAAACAAGCATCCTAGGACCGGTTTCGGGGTTTCACCCCTCATCAGCCAGGATAGCTTGACTCCAGTGGCATAGAGAGCATGGGACCCACGTCTGGGCATACCCGTCTGTCAGGGCCACTTTAGGTTCCAATTTGCACAGGAGTAGTACCTACTTGCGAACGCGTTCCAATGGGGGAAAGGGGATGGGGATAAAGAAGAGACTGCCAGAAAATCGTGGTCTTCAGTCCAAGGGTTAGGTATAGCTTCACCGTCTTCTGTATTCCTTGTTTACACCTGAAAACTGTAACAACATTTAATAACTACACATTCTTTACAATGCTTTTTCATTATGTTAATTAAATAGTTTCTTTTTTACTATTAACATTCCTACCCAATGTTTTCTTGACAATTGCTCCTCTTCTGATTTTTGTAGTACACTATATTTCTTCTTTTACTTCCAGAGGAAGTACTTGCGTACGGCAGGAGCATCCGAAGACTCGATCAGCTGTTGAGTGGAAGACTTCTATTCAGGTAAGAATCTTCTTTCCTAAAACTGCCAAACTATATTTTCTCTTCAGGAAACGAATTCTATCCGAACAATAAACTAAAGAGGTAGTTCCTTATTTAGAATAAGTCTGAGAGAAAACTGTGACTGAACCTACTTATAATAATACACGCAGAGCGTATACTAGAAGAAAAGGCTTCTGAAATCTTTTGACCGAAGCGAAAGCTGTCGAGCGTAACGCGCTCGACAGTACAAGATTTATTTTGTCTTTTAAACAACTAGGACTTCTCAATATTTTGATAACATCATTTTCTTACCGCGTGAGGTTGCCCAACGGAGAGACACTACCGAAAATAATCTGGGCATGCGTGGAAGCTTCTTTCTATAATTAGACTAAACCAAAGCAACAATAAACAATGTTTTTTAAGCGCCGACACTACCTTAACTCAACTAACCGACGGAGAATGCACTGAAAACTCCTTCTCAGGAAAATCTTCAGGTGAAGTGCACTGTTTAGAACTCGCGTGCGCTTCACATTCTAATTCTGCCTTCAGGGAAAAACAACTAGAGTGCAACAGGAAGGGGCAAGCTGGCGGACATCTTGGATTTCCAATGTCGCCAGCTTGATCTCCATTTTCCTACAGAGCAAAGGTATTTATGCCTTTTGGTAACCTTTCCTCCAAGTATGCCTGCCACAACTAGGTGATTGATGGAAACCTTCCAAGGGGCTCCATCAGTACCCCCTCTCAAGGAGGTTTCCACCAATCGTGGTTTTGTAGGATTTTTTTTGTGAAAGGCTTTAATTAGGCGTGGAGCATGAACATCCGTATGTTTCTCCCAAGATCTTTCATCTGGGCCATAACCCTTCCAATCGATTAGGTAATACAGGTCACCTCTAACCCTTTTTGAATCTAGAATTCTTTTAACTTCATACTCAACTCCACCTTCAACTTCTAAGGGTTCTGGAGGAACAGATGATCTCAATTCTGGCGAAACCTTTTTTTAACAAAGAGATATGAAAGACTGAGTGAATCTTTAGGTGGTTTGGAAGTGTTAGACGGAATGTTACAGGATTGATCATTTTCTCAATGGAATATGGACCCACAAAGCGTGGCTGGAATTTGCGGTCACCTTTTAATCTTAATTTTTTTGTACTTAACCAAACTTTATCACCCACTTGGAGAACTGGTTCTTTTCGTCTCTTTTTGTCAGCAAAACGTTTATAACAATCCTTAGCAAGTTTCAAATTTTGCTCAGCGGAGTGATGGATCTCAGTTATGTGTTTTACTACATCTTTGACTGCTGGTACCTCTACTTCTCTACACTCAATTAAAGAATTTGGGTGTCGGCCAGAATTTAAATAAAATGGTGTAAAACCTGTAGAGGCGCTCTTAGCATTATTATGAGCAAACTCCGCTGTCCATAAGTAATCTGGCCAATCTCCTTCTTTTAACAAAAAGAGCCTGAGGTATTGCTCTAGTTCATGGTTTTTCTCTGTTTGTCCATCCGTTTCTGGATGGAAACTGGTCGAATAATGGGTTTCAATGTGTAAAATGCTAGTATAAGCCCTCCAGAATTTGGATACAAATTGAGAGCCTCTGTCTGAGATTAAGATTTTTGGAATACCATGAAGTAGAATGATATGTTGATTAAAGAGTTGTGCTAGTTGTTTTGCTGTGGGGATCCCCTTGAGGGGTATAAAATGTGTCATTTTACTGAAGGTGTCTACAAAAACTAAGATTGTGTCAAAGCCTTGACTTGAAGGGAGATCAACTATTAGATCTAAGGAGACTGAGTGCCAAGGGTACGGGGGTGTTGGTAGAGGTTGCAATAACCCCTTAGGAGACTGCCGTACTTATTTTCCTCGAGCACAGGTCTCGCAGCCAATTACATATTGTCGTATGTCTTGGTTCATGCGTGGCCACCAAAAATTCCTTTAAATAAGATCTTCGGTCTTTTGAACTCCTTTGTGTCCCGCTGAGGGACTGTCGTGGCATTCATACATCACCTGGACCTGTAATTCTTTCGTAGGTACGTACAATGCCTCCTCTTGGTAAGGTAATTCATCTCGAATTTCTCTTCTTGGATCTTCTTTGGCCCATTGTGTCATTTCCTCTTTCTCGAGGGATTGATGAACTTGTTCCTCAAAGGTTTCCTTAGAAACTGCTCCTATGAACTTTTCTTCAGGAATTATTTTCTGATCTTCAATTTTTATTTTCTGATTTTCCGTGTCTAATCTGGATAGGGCATCCGCCTTACCATTCTTGGTTCCAGGTCTGAAGGTGATGACAAAATCATAGTCTGCAAAGTACAAGGACCATCTGAGTTGTCGAGGTGTGAGAGTTCGTGCCGAAATAAGAATGAGGACCTCGAAGCTAGATCCAGACGCAACAACCTGCATATTCTTGGAATACCTGAGACCACAGGGATGACCCGAGTGGAAGATTACGTGGAGGATATGCTTCTCTCACTGTTTGGTGAGGCCCTGTCTCCGCTGTGTATTGTGGAGAGGGCCCACAGGTCCCTCGGCCCGAGGCCCCCCCCGGGTGCCCCGGCCCATTATTGCTAAGGTTTTAAACTACAGGGATCGTGATGTTGTGCTACGTAAGGCCCGTGAACTACAAGAAACCAGATACCAGGGCAACTCAATCTCCTTTTTCCCTGATTTTACCCCGACTGTCCAAGCTGCCAGAAGAGAATTTGTACCGGTTAAAAGATTGCTGCAGAAAATGGAAATCAAATATTCCCTGCTCTACCCAGCGAAGCTTCGCATCTTTCATTCCAGTAAGACCACTTTCTTCACGGATCCCAAACTGGCTGCCAAATTCACACAAAGCCTCAAACGCTCAAGACCGACGGCCTCCGCGGATCAGGAACAGATAGCAGAAGACCCTCTCAACGAAATTGACTGAGAAACCGTACAGAGCCCAGCGGGGTGAGTGGGTCATGAGGAATCTCCGTGTGCGAGGGACTTGGGCCTCCCTCCGTGCACCCTGCAAATGTTCGCTGTTACACACTCGGTCCGGCAGATACCAAACTGGATTACTCCTTTGTATGTTTGAACGCTCTTTCCGGGTGCATTAGGCCCAGTACCCCAAAGACAGGCTCTGCAGACTGCCACTGAGCCTAAACACTCAGTTACACCTGGTCTGGCCCTGGATTCTCCGGACTGGTGAAGCACTGCCCCTTGCCGCCTCACAGTTTGCCACCAATCCTACACACCGGCACGATTGCACGAAACTGGTGGATCCTGTGTTCAAGGCGCTGCTTGCTGTTGACTCCCCTAACTAGACTGACTCAGCCAAGCTGATGTAGCTCCTTGGGGCACGGTGAGCAGGGTGGACTCTAAGGCATGGCTGGTCGGGCACACGACCCGGGCCTTCTGATATTTGTGTCCTCACGAACTCCTGGGGGAGTGGGTACTGAGATGGGGCACCTGACTGCCCAACTATATGGCCCCTCGGGGATTCTGAGTCCAGCCACCCAACATCTACTGTTGGGTTACACCGAGCCCTCTGGCGGTAGCCCCTGGGATGAGTCCCATATTGCATTTTGTTGTTGGCCTTCTTTGGCCGTGTTTAGGTAGGGTAGGGGCGCTCCAGCCAGGTTGGGTGGCTGCAGTGGGTGGGGGGTGGGATGGATGGGTGTTGGGTGAGTTATTTGGGTTGAAATGCTTCTCTCTCTGTGAATTTTCCCCCTTTTCCTCCTTTTTTTCCCCCTCCCTGGTCCTGAGCCTGCGGCTACTGATCTCTCCCCCCTCCTTGATGCCAATGGATATATGGAACTTCAAGTATGGCTGAAACGGGCAACGCGGCTCGCTCGTTAAAAGCTGTGACCTGGAATGTGCAAGGCTTGAATGATTGCAGGAAGGTGCGTCTCGTGGCAGCGCTTCTTAACTGATATGGGGTAGATATCTGCTTCTTGCAGGAGCTGCATTTGACGGGAGACAGCTGCTCGCGCCTGCGAGCGGGATGGATGGGTGAAAAATTCATTGGGGGATACTTCAGCTATGCCAGGGGCACAGCCATAATTCTTAGAAAGGGGCTCCCTTGGCGCGCGCGCACTGCAATATGCGATCCCCTTGGGCGATATGTAATTGTGGCAGGGGTGCTTGAGGGTCATCCAGTCAGACTTATATCAGTCTATGGCCCCAACACCGATGATCCCCAGTTCTTCAGCGAGGTGTGCAGCTGGCAGACTCTCTGGGTTCTGGGGCGGTGCTCTGGGGAGGGGACTTTAACGTGGTTCTTAACCCTGACAGCGACAGATCGAGTGACTCCCGTCGACCTCACCCCCGAGCGGAGAAGCAGCTCCTGACCCTCATGGAGGACTAAGACTTGACAGACGTCTGGCGTCGCCAATATCCTCATAGCCGCGAGGGTACTTGTATCTCATCTGCGGGCCCCACCTGGTCCAGAATTGACTATTGGCTCCTCTCACGTGACATGGTTACTTGGGCTAAACACTGTTCCCACCTTGCTCGAACTTTATCGGATCATGCTCCGGTATTGCTGGAGTTCACTCTGCCGGACGCGCCGCGCAGGGCCTTCAGTTGGAGGCTTCCAGCTGGCGCCCTTCGGGACCAGAGATTTCAGGAAGAAATCGGGGCCGCCATAATGGAATATTTTGAGACCAAAACTGGTTCTGTGGATTCCCTATCCACGCTATGGGAGGCATTTAAAACCATCATTAGGGGCAAGTGCATCACCAAGCAGTCGGGTGTTTTGCGCTCGTGAGGGACGATTTAAGGCGGCTCGAGAAGGAAATTCGTTCACTAGAAGCGGATTTCTTCGAGACTAACCAACTCTCCACCCTAGGGCAGATTAAAGCTAAAATAGTGGAGTTCGAGGAGGCAGCATACAGGGAAACGCACTACCTAGGCCAAGAAGTGCGCGCCCACCAATATGGCGAAGGGGACCGGGCCGGTAAAACCCTCGCGGGTCTCCTTAAAAAACCATGGGCGAACGAATACATAAGTGAACTGTGCACAGACGGGGACACGGTTGCGATCGGGCAGGACGCAGTTCAGGCCGAAATGACTGGGTATTATTCCTCGCTTTACGCCGCTCGGCAGTTGGAGGCGCTCCCAGATCTGACCCCCTTTTTTGAATTCCTTGAATTAGTATGGCTTAGCGACGCCCACCGCAAATATCTGGACGAACCATATACAGAGGAAGAGGTGATTAGGGTAATCCGGGGCCTGCCAGGGGATAGGGCGCCGGGGCTGGACGGTTTCACTGCCACCTTTTACAAGGAATATGCGCCGCTTCTCGCGCCCCACCTCCTCAACATGTACGAGGACTCACTCGAGCAGGGCGCCCTCCCCCCTTCCCTTCGCGAGGCACTTATAGTGACCATTCTTAAGCCGGACAAGGACCCGCGGCTCTGTGATTCCTACAGGCCACTATCAATGATTAACATTGACAACAAGATCCTTGCTAAATTGTTGGCTACGCGGCTGCTCCCATTGCTCCCCACGATTCTTAGACCTGACCAGTGCGGCTTCGTCCCGGGTAGGAGCACTGCCCACAACCTCCGCACCCTTTTCACGGTGATGCAGGAGGTGGACCCCTCCCTCCCCGCTGCGGCCGTTTTCCTGGACGCAACCAAAGCGTTTGACATGCTCGAATAGCCCTACTTGATCTCACTACTTGCCCGTATAGGTACGAGCCCTGCCTTCCTCCAAAAGATTGCATTACTATACACCTCTCCGACTGCCCGGCTGCGGGTTAACGGAGTGATCTCTTCCCCGATCGCGGTGGCTTGAGGCAGAAGACAGGGATGCCCGCTCTCCCACCTCCTTTTTGCCATAGCCATGGAGCCGCTGGCGGCCAGACTACGGCAACATCATGCTCGGAGGGGGCTTGATTTTACACCTAGGGTAATTTTAGAGTCCATGTACGCGGACGGTGTCACCCTGTAGTTAACCATCCGGCGACCAATCTCGATCCCCTTATACGCGAAATCACCAGATTTGGTGGCCTTTCGGGCATAAATGTCAATTGGGGGAAATCTGTGATCTTTCCACTCACTGCCGCCACGGATACGTTTCAGTCAGAATTCCCACTCAAGTGGGCGAACTCTCTAGTGAAGTACCTGGGCATCTGGATCAGTAGGGATCATGAGGAGCTGTGGAGATACAATTATGGCAGGCTCATGGACTGTTTAGAAAGTCGACTGCCTCACTGGAAAGCGCTTCCCCTCTCTTTGGCTGGGCGAATCGCCATTGCCAAAATGGTAATACTACCCAAATTTCTATATGTTTTTATAAATCTACCGCTTCCTCTCACGTCTGAGTTCAAGAAGAGGCACCGTTCCAATTTGATATCCCTTGCTCGGGCGGGCGGGCAGCCTCAAGCCACCTGGGAGACCCTCACACTTCCGTTCGAGCAGGGCGGTCTGGGAGCACCTGATATGGAGCTTTATTATTATTGCGTGCAGGCCTGATTCGGCTTCCACTGCATCTGTCTGACGCAGTTTATGGCGCACACAGCCCCTGAAAGTGACCAAGCGGACCCAACCCCACTGCATGTGGTGCTGTTCCGCTCGCAAACCCGCCCGCGGTCTGGAATTGACAGAGTAGGTTGCACGGTCTGGGCGTGGCGGCAACTTCATCGCAGAGCACAGCTGGACACCCTGTTTGCGCCGTCGGAGCTGCTCACCAGGCATCTGGCACTGCCTTTCATGGAGGATGCGGGAGTCTGTCAGAGATTACGCACTCTCCACCTGCACACACTTGGGGGGGCTTTCCCGGATGGCGTTTTCATTGGATTAGAATCCGCCCTTGGCGAGGAACATCCCGGCCTCCTTGACAGAATGACGTACTTCCAGCTGCGGGCGGCGCTGCGTGCACAATATGCTTTGTTCCCGTCGCTCCCCCCACTTTCCACGTACTGGAGGCATTCCTGACCAACCCCTCACCTCGCAAGCTCATATCTCGCCTATACTCCGGCATGCAGCGCGAGTCCCCGATTACCGTACCCCCTGCCCAGCGTGAATGGGAGGACAGTTTGGGAACCCCGTTTGAGGAAGGGGTATGGGCCTACTGTTGCACGCAGTCTAGGGTCATGTCACCCAACTACAGACTCAGGCTTATTCACTTCAAATTCCTCCACAGACTATATAGGACTCCCGCAAGGCTGTGGAGGGTCGGTTTGAGCATGGATGCGAGATGTATACGTTGCGGAGCGTCTGAGGCCTCCTTTATGCATCTGGCATGGGACTGTATGGATGTTGCGAGATATTGGGACAGTGTTTGATGCGCTGGATGAGATGCTGGGATGCAGACTGAAGCGTATACCGCTACTTGCTCTTTATGGCTATGTTAAAGAACTCCCGGTAGAAGTCAGAAGATTGGCAGCGATGCTGTTGTTACTGGCAAAAAGGCGTGTGGCCATCTGTTGGGGCCGTAAGCGTAAACCGAGCAGGGATGAATGGCTGAGGGACGCAGCTTTCTGCCACAACCAACTGTCTGAATTTTGGGACCTAATGCCTGCACCGGCACGCCCCCGAAATATCTGGGAACCACTGCTGAGCTTCCTACGCGCACATCCAGCTGACTGTGCACACACACCCGCAGTTGAGACATAAGCGTGTGTGAGTCTGCCCGAGATATAGGAGGGGGCTGCCTTGCGCATTGGCGCGCCCCTCGCTACAATCGGACCAGGGAATAATGCCTTCCTGCCTCCTGCTCTCCCCCATCCCTCTCCCCCTCCCCCTTGCAGTCTATCCTCCCCCTCCTTTTTCTTTCCACCCTTCTCCTCTTGTTCCCCTCCCACCCCACTTTTGGGTTCACTCCCCTACTCCCCTTTCCACCGATGTACGGCTGCGACCCTCTGGACTGCCCTATGCTCCGGCAGGGATTCTGCAGAAGACACAGCCTTGTATGCACTGCTTGTTTATCTACTCATCTGAATTCATCCTGGTATACTGAAATGTTGATATGTAGATGTCTGCCTTTGTATGCATCTTCAGCACCAGCCCGGTCAGGGTGGCATGCCATAATCTATATGCTCTAAAATCTATAAATAAAGTTTTTTCAAAAAAGAGCAAAAGGCTTCTTCGGCTTCTTCTGACCAATCGAAGGTTATTCCTTTCTTTAACAGCCTTGTAAGGGGAATCATTTTTTTGAGAAATCCCATGAATGAACCTCCTGTAAATATTTGCGAACCCAATTAAGCTCTGAACTTCCTTAACCGTTGTTGGTGATTTCCATTCAGTAACTGCCTGAATCTTATGTTCAGCCATAGTAATTCCAGAAGGTGAAAGCACGAATCCCAGAAATTCCAATGTTATATTGAATAAACATTTCTCCAATTTTGCATATAAAGCATTTTCTCTCAACCGTTGTAAGACTGATCTCACTTGTTTATGATGTTCTTCTTTAGTATCGGAATAGATCAATATGTCGTCGATGTACACAATTGCACACTTATCAATGAATTTGTTCAATACATCATTTATAAAATGCTGGAATGCTGCTGGCGTGTTGCAGAGACCGTAGGGCATTACTTGGTACTCAAACAAACCGTACTTTGTCCTGAAGGCCGTTTTCCACTCATCTCCTTTTCGAAGTCTAATCAGATGGTAAGCCCCTCTTAAATCCAGTTTCGTGTAAATTTTTGCTCCCTTCACTTGATCGATAAGTACCGAAATGAGTCGTAACGGGTAACGGTTTTTGATGGTAACTCTATTGTTTGCCCTGTAGTCGATGCACGTTCTCAGTTCGCCTCCTTTCTTTGGTACAAAAAAAGTGGTGAGGATACTGGAGTGTGTGATGGTCTAATAAATCCGTTGTCCAGGCATTTCTTAAGATACTCTTTCAAATGCAAGTTCTCCTTTTCTGTCAGTGCATAAATTCGACTGCAGGGTAGATTGGCCCCTAGTTCAAGTTCTATATTGCAGTCGTAGGATCTATGAGGTGGGAGCCTCTCTACTTTCACTTCATTAAATACATCTGCAAAGTCCTCATATTCTTTTGGAATTTCGTTAGTTTATATCACACAAACAGAGACTCCATTTTCGCAAAGTTGGGTTGCTGCGCTTTAATTCCGTTGGTATTCTTTTGGGGTATAACAATGTTCCTTGCAGTATTCTGAATTTAATTTTATTGTTCTTGTGTGCCAGTTAATTGTTGGATTATGTTCCGTCAACCATGGAAGTCCCAGTATGAGCTGGAACTGTGGGGCATCTATCCGGTTAAACTGTAAAACTTCCTGGTGTCCTTCTGAGGTTTTTAGCTGCACGGGTTCAGTGTGGCTAGTTATGGGTCCTGAAGATAAATTGGTTCCATCAACCGCTCGAACTGCTTCGCTTTTCACTTTTCTTATGGCCATCAATCTGATGAATTTAGCAAACCTCAGATCACAGAAGTTTCCGGTGGCCCCTGAGTCTATCATCACCGAAATTCCTTCCAAGGTGGTATCTCGAAATGTCAGAGTCATGGACAGGATCAGGTGAGGAGATGAAACTTGTAAGGTATTGGCTAGTAAATTACTTTTTGGAGTTGTTTCCTCTTTTGCACACACCAGTCCAACTCCGCTTACTGGGTGTGCTGCAAGTTTTCCTTAAACGGCGTCTTGGGTTTCTTAGGACAAATTTTAACGAAATGTCCATTTCCTCCACAATAGAGACACAATTTGTTTTGCCGCCTTTTCTCTTTCTCTTCTTTGGTTAAAGGACCTCTGATAGTTCCTATTTGCATAGGTTCTGGACCAGACGTACTTTCCATGGGTCTAGTAGAATATCAAAGCGAGGTACACTTGATCGAAACTTTCTTCTTCTCTCCTTTTCTTTCGCTTTGACGATAATCTATTTCTAGGACCAGATCCACTAAGGCCGAAATCTCTGTTGGTCGATTAGGGATCTGCGCTAGGGCATCTTTCAATTCATCCCTTAAGCCTCGATAGAATACAGCAACCCTTTTATTTTCTGGCCATTCCGTTTCCCCTACCAGCTTATTAAACTGGGGCAGGTAAGTAACTAGTTCTCAATTTCCTTGTTTCAGTTCCAATAATTCGTTATCCGTAGCTCGTGATGCCTTCCTTCTGTCAAATATCCGTAGGAACTCTTTTTTGAATTCATCAAGATCATATAGTATTGGATCGTCTTTCGTCACCAAGGTCATGGACCACGAGGCTGCATCACAGCTAAGATAAGACCAAATGAATGCAACACGAGACTGTGCGTCGGGAAAAATGGTTTGATGGCACATGAAGTGGAGCGAGCATTGCGTCAGGAAAATCTGGGTTTTTTGAGGGTCTCCCCTGAAACGCTCTGGGGGGGCTAACGGTATCACTAGAGAGAGCGAGTGAATAACCTGAGTGGTAGGAAAGGGCATCGAACTACTAGGAGATCTTGTGTCTTCTGATGTTTGAGCCTTAAAACCCCCTCCCGAAACCATTTCACACATTTGATTGGCTAATTCTGAAGTTTCCCTCCTAGAGGTGATTATTTCTAGTCTTAAAGTCTTATTTTCTTCCCTCACAGCTTCTAAATCTTTTTGAATATTTCCCAGGATTTCTCCTAAATTTTTAAATCGATGCCTTCCGCCGTTCTACTCGGGTGCAATTACAACTTGGGCACTTCACTCTGTCAGGGCCACTTTAAGTTCCAATTTGCACAGGAGTAGAAGGAGGTATTATCCCCCTACTCCCTTCAGAAAAACCTCGCAGATATTTCTTTTTTAGCTGCTTGCGAACGTGTTCCAATGGGGGAAAGGGGATGGGGATAAAGAAGAGACTGCCAGAAAATCGTGGTCTTCAGTCCAAGGGTTAGGTATAGCTTCACCGTCTTCTGTATCCATTGTTTACACCTGAAAACTGTAACAACATTTAATAACTACACATTCTTTACAATGCTTTTTCATTATGTTAATTAAATCGTTTCTTTTTTACTATTAACATTCCTACCCAATGTTTTCTTGACAATTGCTCCTCTTCTGATTTATGTAGTACTTTTCTTCTAAGTATTTAAATGATATTCAATAGAATTTTGATACTTATAACTCTATATTTCTTCTTTTACTTCCAGAGGAAGTACTTCAGTGCGGCAGGAGCATCCGAAGACTCGATCAGCTGTTGAGCGACAGACTTCTATTCAGGTAAGAATCTTCTTTCCTAAAACTGCCAAACTATATTTTCTCTTCAGGAAACGAATTCTATCCGAACAATAAACTAAAGAGGTAGTTCCTTATTTAGAATAACTCTGAGAGAAAACTGTGACTGAACCTACTTCTAATAATACACGCAGAGCGTATACTAGAAGAAAAGGCTCCTGAAATCTTTTGACCTAAGCGAAAGTTGTCGAGCGTAACACGCTCAACAGTACAAGATTTATTTTGTCTTTTAAAAAAAAAAAATCTTTATAGGTATTTTAAACATAACAGCCAAACATTACAAACAGCGTGGGCAGTTGTAAGCAGTCAATCCAATAACATGGTATAACAATGTATATTTGACCAGGCCGGTGTCAGTCTTCCTGTATGAGAAACAAAATTGGTATTCATTGTACAACATTTTAACAGGGGTCATTGAATTTGCAGAGTAAACGCCACTCCATCTGGTGTTCCCCTCTAATACAGAGTCCAGCTACGCTGCCCGTTACTGATATTTAACATTTAAGCAGTACCATTCCTTAACCAGTTTATTCCCCGCCCTTACGGTTACAAATGCATGCCTACAATCCAACAGGTTCTCCTGGAGTACTTTCCCCATCATGTTGGCGTGTACGCGCCCACTCCAAAAACGGTCCCCATATGTCTCTTGGCCTGGATGCCGAGGGCATCGGCTCCCAAAAAGTGGTCAGTTGTGTGTGGCTAAAAGTTACATCCTGGATCCACGCTTCAGTGGAAGGAATTCCCCTCCTCCCCCAGTGCATAGCTACCCGACGCTTAGCAAACAACAATAGCATAGCATGTAATTTACGAGGCTCGACTGGAGTGTCTTTGACGTATCCCAGTATCCCCAGCAACGGGTCTGGAGTATCCGCGGTACCAATGATAGCATGTATAATAGTGAAGAATTTGGACCAGAATGGGGCCAGCCTTGGGCAATTCCATGCCATGTGCAAAAACGTAGCCTGGGCAACGCCACATCTCCAACAGCCGCCATCTGCCCGAATCCCCATGCGGTGTAGCTGGGAGGGGGTCCTATAGAATCTGTGGAGGTATTTAAAATGAATCAAGCGTAGCTTGTAGTTAGGGGACAAAGCTGTGAGTTGATTACAACAAAAGGTCCACTGTTCCTCTGTCATCGGAGATTGCAATTCTGCATTCCATGACTGAAAGGACTTGGGCTTCACCAGGGGGGCAGAATTCTGCATGTTATTGTAAATGCGAGTAATGAGCCTACAAGGGGAGTCCGTCTTTAGCATGTTCTCAAGGGCTAGCAGAGTGGGAGGAGGGTTTGGGAATGTATCATGCAGAGCTCTACACGTAGCCCTAAGTTTATGATATAGAAATAATTCAGAAAAGGGGACAGCACGCCCCTCTGCAGGCTCAGGAGGGGACCTAAACTCCTCCCCAGGGTAGAGGTCCGCAAAAGTTCGTAAGCCCATCTTCTGTGCCAGTGTCCTGCTGGCGCCCTCTCCCACGGCGGGCAACATAGGATTGTGTGCCAGGGGGATGGATGGGGCATATAGTATTTTGAGTTGAGCCCTTTCCCGGAGTTAATCCCACGCCCAACGCAAGGTTTCAACCGTGTCAATATCATTACGAGGCCGCCTGTAAGCCTGATATAAGGCCACCCGGAGAGGGACCGGTGCCGCGACATCCGTCTCCACCGCCGTATGTGGCTGAAAAGGGGTTGGATGTGCCCAAAAATGCAAAAACTGAGCCTGTGCACTAAGTGCATACAATTGGATGTCCAGGGCTCCCAAGCCACCCCGGGACAGAAGTAAAGTCAATAGTTCCCACGAGATCCGTGCTTGACGACCCGCCCACACCATGGAGAATAATGAAGATCGAAAGGAATTAAAAAAGGCTTGAGTGAGAAGAATCGGAATATTAACAAATAAATACAGCAGTTTCGGCAGAACCACCATCTTAGCAATTGCTATTCTCCCGCCAGTGACAGGTGAAGACCAGCCAATGCAGTAACCTTTTCCCCCAGCCACGACATTGTACGCCCATAGTTCATTTCCCAAATTTCTTGCATGTTTCTACTGAGCCAAACGCCAAGGTATTTCACCGGGCCATTGGCCCATTCCAATGGGTAGTCAATAGAGAAAGGTGTGGTAGAATCCGTCAGGGGGAATATAGTGGACTTAGTCCAATTTATAGAAACTCCAGAGAGACCCCCAAATTTGATAAATTCACGGAGGAAAGGAGCCGTATTCTCCTCTGGATTTCCGATATATATAAGGTGACATCATCGGCGTATAGTGAAATTAGGAGACCCCTCGTGCTAAATCCCAAGCCCCTAGCTAAGTGATGTTGCCTAATTTGTGCCGCCAGCGGCTCCATCGCAATCGCGAAGAGCAGGGGAGACAGAGGGCACCCCTGTCGTGTACCACGCAATATTGTGAACAGATCTGACAACATACCATTTACTCTTATCCTTGCGGAGGGCCTCGTGTACAGCAAGCGCACCAGACTGAGAAAAAGGGGGCTGAATCCCATCCTCTCCAAGACAGCAAATAGATATGGCCACTCTAACGTATTGAACGCTTTTGTAGCGTCAAGAAACGGCGCAATGGCTTTCGAATCAGGGTGGAGATAATGAACAACAGAAAAAAAGGTCCGGAGGTTGTGGGATGTAGAACGCCCAGGGATAAAACCTGATTGATCTGGGCGGGCGATTAGTGGGAGAAGAGGCTGCAGACAGTTTCGACCAGTTTCGCCAAAATTTTAACATCCACATTTATTAATGAGAGTGGTCTGTAAGAGTCAAGGTCGTCCTTGGGTTTCCCCGGCTTTAACAAGGTGATTATAATGGCCTCACGCATGGAGGGCGGTAGAATACCCGTAAGTTGGGCCTCCTCATATAGCGCTATTAGGCGTGGAGCCAGTTCCTCAGCATACGTCTTGTAAAAAGCTGTGGTGAGGCCATCGGATCCCGGAGCCTTTTCCAATGGGAGACTCCTAATCACCTGGGCAACATCCTCTACAGTAAAGGGGACGTCCAAGTATTCCCTGTGCCCCCGTCCCAGCCAAAGCAGCTCCAGTGAATCAAGGAAGGACCGGAGATTCTCCTGGGCCACACCATGAGTTGTCGTGTATAGTTTGGTATAAAACTGTGTGAAGCTATCCACTATGTCTTGCGGTCCTCTAATCACTTGCGAGTGATCACCCCTGATTTCCGTGACATAAGCCATTGAACGTGGGGCGCAGAGCATAGACGCCAGCGTTCTCCCAGGCCTGTCCCCCTCCCCGTACCTCCTGGCTTGGGTATGCTTGCCTAAAAACTTTACTTCGCGCTGGGCCTCCTCCTCAAATTCTAGCAGTCTTTCCTTCAGTTGGGCTACAAGGGTGGGATCATCAGTATTATAGAATTGTGTTTCAAGCTCCTTAATCTGTTTCTCCAGGGAAGCCAGAGTGCCCCTTATTGCCTTCAAAACCCCTGCCTGCCGTGCTATACATTGACCCCTGATTACCACCTTGAATGCCTCCCAGAGGGAGTCCTGGGTAGAGACTGAGCCGGCATTAAGAACAAAGTAATCGACTATGTCCCCTCTTATCTCTTCTTTAAACACCTCGTCCAGGAGGGCATTAGGGGGAAGCCTCCAACTGAACATCCTGGCAGGTGAGTTTGGCAACGTAAGACGCAGTAGACTAGGTGCATGATCTGACAGGGATCTTGGGAGGTGGGAAACTTCGCAGGTCCATGTCGTCACATCCCGCGACACCAACCAATAATCCAGCCTGGACCAGGCTTTATGAAATTCAGAGATGCAGGTACCTTCCCTGGTTAGGTGATGATGTTGTCGCCATATGTCTATTAAGCTTCCATCAGATATGGTGGCATTCAATGTTGTACTTGCATTAGGATGTAGGGATCGGGACTGCCCCTTCCTGTCCAATGCGTCATCAAGTAGCGCATTGAAATCCCCCCCCAGATGACGTTGTCGCACCCTGTCACCCTCACCTTGGCCCATATACCCTGGAAGAAGGGGGGGTGTCCACATTTGGGCCGTAGACTACCACTATCACCACCCGGACCCCGCTTAGGGCACCTAGTACTATAATGTACCTGCCCTCTGAATCAACGTGGGATTCACACTCCTTCAAGTCCAAACCCTGCCTCACAAGTACTGCCACCCCACGGGAGTAGTTGGAGTATATGGCGGAGTAGACATGACCCCAGCTTCTGTGCTTCAACCTAGTGGAGGGCGTGACATTCAGGTGTGTCTCCTGTAACAGGCACACGTCGATGTGGTGTCTTAGTAGGTAGGAATGGACTAATCTTGATTTTCTATGGTCATTGAGACCGTGAATATTCCAAGTTAAAAAACTTAGACTCGACATTGCTAAATCATTGTGATCCCAGGTCGTACCAGGGAATGGGCCCTAAAAGCACCAATCTCCACTGGGGCCCAATGGTGCAGCGTTAGTGTGTTGTACATAATGCCAACCCCTTTTACATGTTAGGGACTGAATGGGTATAGACTGTGATGAACAATTATGAGTTATCGGACTGTGAAGCGTACGCCTGGCCAACAACAAAACATGAACCTCCCCTCTCCACCCCCCACCCACTCCAACCCCCAAACAGGTTGTGCAAAATCCCTCCCCACCAACAGTGTCAAATACATGTCGCAACCCAAGTGGGTATAACAACAAACGGGAGCTCTCCCTAGGGGCGCGGTGTCGCCGGCATACACCCCCACCCAAGAGCAGGGTGGCCAAGTACAAAGGCAGAGGGCCAACTCAGTGCAGCAACTAAGAATGGATTAATATTCGAACAATTCGCTGCAGCCACTGCCCGGGTGATCGACCCCAACCAAAAGGCCAGTGCAGGTCCTGACCAGGCCTAGACAGAAATAAACACACTTGCAAACCTGGGTTAACTCGACCCAAGCTAGTCATTGTCACTCATCCTGTCGACCGGTGTATCCTCGGCTCGGGTGCCCTGCGCCCGCTTTTTCTTACCCCCAACATGTTTAGCAAATTTTAAAGCAGATTTGGCGTCTGTAAAAAACTGTGCCGTGCCCTCATAGGACACCTTGAGCTTAGCTGGATACAATAGCGAATAAGGGATTTTGGCTTGTAACAGAATTCGTTTGGCAGGCAGGAGCTCTCGGCGTGCCGCCTGCACTGCCGGTGTAAAATCTGGGTAGAATGAAACAGTATTCCCTTGATGGGTAATGGTCCCTCGCTCCCTGGCCAGTCTTAGGATAAGATCACGGTCTTGATAGTTCAAAATCCGGGCCAAGATTGGTCGCGGCGTGGCGCCGACCGGTGGCTTGGGGCCAAGTGTACGGTGTGCTCGCTCGACCGCTGATAAGGCAGGATCAAAAAGCTCATGAAGCAGGTCGGCGATGTATACCTCCATTTTAGAAATGACCGTCGTCTCTGGAATTCCCGTGATCCTCAGGTTGTTACGACGGGACCGGGCCTCCAAGTCCTCATTCTTTGATCTGATCAAGCCTAGTACTTTGTCCATGTGCAGGAGTTGCTCTCTAGTTTCAACCTGAAACTCATGAAAGTCTGCGTTTCGATTTTCCAGCACATCCAGCCGTGTCTCATGCGTCCCCACCTGCTTCTTAATGTCATCCAGCTGAGCAGTAAGCACATCAAGCTTAGTGTCTATGGTGCGGCGGCTGGAGCGCATCTCCAACATCGGAGTACGTAAGTCTTCCCCTCGATCATCGACCTGTGATTCGGGCAGACGTTCTGAACTCTCCTCCGGATCCTGCTCTGTTGTTCTGGTGGCCCGCCTGTTATCAAATGTCAATTTCGGTTGTTTCGCATCCTGCATTCCCATGTTGGTGGAACCTCGCTGCGCACATGACAGTGTATGGGGGCGAAAAGGGTCACTCCAGTGGTCCGCACTGTTCTCAGTCGCACCTTCTGCCTCCACAGGCACTTAATCGAGTGTGGGCGACTCTGGGCTCCCTAATCCTTGAACGGTGGGGGTTGGGCAACGAGAAGACGCGAGATGCGCAGTCTCCACCGTGTCTTTAACAGGCACCATATACAGCCTCTGCTCGCTCGTGCGCCGACCCAGCAGTTTGTACACCTCCGCTCACACGGCAATGAACACACTTCTCTGCCCCACCGGGGGTCTCACCACAGGGCCTCGTGGTACCTTGGGCAGGCCCTGTCCATCAATATCCCCAAATGGGCTGCCAATTCTATTTCCCAGTGGGGCCCAGCCAGCACAACCGCAATTATGGGTGCTTGTACACTCCCCTTTTCCCAGGGGCAGCTTTCCGTCACTCCGATATGCCGATCTGCCTTCTCAGACCGTGGGTCCCGGTCCGCCTGACTCCAAGATGGCGGCCTCCCAGGCGGCGATCAATCCCCAGGCAGTAACTCGGGGGGGCCCCCCACTGCCAGCAGAGTCAAGGGGTGGACGCACACTCACCCAGCCCAGAGGGTGATTTTTCGTTGTTCTGCAGGGTGCCCGGCTTGGACTCGCGGCCCACCCACAGGAAGCTCCCGGAGCAGCAGCAGGGCCTCGCGAGCCCGCGACACCGCAGCCCAGCGCGATCTCACCGGGAGAGGCAGCTTCACCCACTCAGCTTCACAGTAAGACGGTGAGGATCAAGCAGCAGGGTCTTCCAGGCGGCACTCCTCCCAAGTATAGCCTCATAGGCCGAGGGCTCCGGCAGCTCCCCAAAGGTTGCATACAGTCAGGTTCCCCAAAGCGACGTGGAGGCGGCTAGCGGCCGCAGCAGCGGGTCTCCTCGGGACTTGCCCCCTCAGATGAGGCACTAGGGCACTTTAGTTCCGGCGATGACCCTCCGTATGTGCGGATATTTAAAGGATTAATAACTCGGCCGGCAAAGCGCGCTTAACAAGCGGCCATCTTGCCGCGCGGCCAGACCACGCCCCCAGATTTATTTTGTCTTTTAAACAACTAGGACTTCTCAATATTTTGATAACATTTTCTTACCCCATGAGGTTGCCCAACGGGGAGAGACTACCGAAAATAATCAGGGCATGCGTGGAAGCTTCTTTCTATAATTAGACTAAACCAAAGCAACAATAAACAACGTTTTTTAAGCGCCGACACTACCTTAACTAAACTAACTGACGGAGAACGCACTGGAAACTCCTTCTCAGGGAAATCTTCAGGTGAAGTAAGCCGTTTAGAACTCGGGCGCGCTTCACATTCTAATTCTGCCTTCAGGGAAAAACAACTAGAGTGCAACAGGAAGGGGCAAGCTGGCGGACATCTTGGATTTCCAATGTCGCCAGCTTGATCTCCATTTTCCTACAGAGCAAAGGTATTTATGCCTTTTGGAAACCTTTCCTCCAAGTATGCCTGCCACAACTAGGTGATTGATGGAAACCTTCCCAGGGGCTCTGACACCGTCCCACTCGGGGTGACAAATGCAAAAACAACAATTGATGGACAGAATGCAGAACAATGTCATACATTCACCCCAGTACAGAGATCTGGGCCTAAATCCACCGTTTTTTTTGCTCCCCATGCCATTCCAGTTTGAACCCAGACATAAGCAAATCAGTCTTGACCCTGCGCCCAATGGGAACAGTCTAGAACAAACTGCCAGGCCAGGTCCTACCTGGACTGGAAACAAGCATCCTAGGACCCGTTTCGGGGTTTCACCCCTCATCAGCCAGGATAGCTTGACTCCATGGCATAGCGAGACGGCACCCACGTCTGGGCATACCCGACCCACTCGCCCTAAGTGCGCCGGGTATGCCCAGACGTGGTTCCCGGGCTCACTGTCACTGGATTCAAGCTATCCTGGCTGATGAGGGGTGAAACCCCGAAACCGGTCCTAGGTTGCTAGTTTCTGGTCCAGGGAGGACCTGGCTTGGCAGTTCAGGCTGGACTGTTCCCATGAGGCACAGGGTCAAGACTGATTTGCATATGGCCAGGTCTAAACTGGGGTGGCATGGTGAGCAAAAGAATGATGGATGTAACCCAGATCTCTTGACTGGGGGTGAATGTTTTGATTTGTTCTGCATTCCGTCCATCAATTGCGTGTCTTTTACTTTTAGAAAGTTGGCATTTTCTTGTCCTAACCATTTGGTGCCTACATCTTGTATCCTGGGTCACATGACTAGGTGTAGCTGGCAGTTGGTCTTTGTGTATTACTCCCAGACTGTGAGAATTGGTGTTGGCAGGATGGGCCATTATTAACTTGATGAGGGAGAGGAGTTGTCACCTACCACACTTGCATATCACAAAGGGTCGGACTGAGAACACTCGCAAAGTATTTCACACCTGTCTATTGTGCCTCCAGACAAACTGGGGCCAGGGCATGGAGGCAGGAAATTCCAAACACCTCTGGGGGCGGAAACCTCCAGAACCTTCTCCTCCTTCAAAGCTGGCAGGAAGTATACATATTGGACCATCAGACCCAACTCTTCAGTTCACCTCTGGACCTGAGGAAGTCTCAGAAGAAGGACTGCTAATCTGCTGCCCTGCTGTCTGATAGAGAAGGATTGGACCTGCATCTTGAACCCAGGACCACTAGAGTAATTGCAAGGTCTAGTTGGCTGGCCTCCTGATCAGAGCCTCAGGGACAGAAAAGGTTTCCAACCACCTTTAATCCAGCACCTGGACCCTACCTGCATTGAGTCTTGCCCCCCAGGTGGTGTCATCCCAGTCCTGGACCGTTGAAGTGGATGCAAAGGTGCTGTGCCAGCTCAAATGTGGTCTCTCTGGCAGAACCAATGCAGCGCAATGCATCTCCTCGCAGCTCCGCATCGGAACCGCTGCTGCATGACACATCCCCAACACCGGACCTCACATTGCAGCTGCTAGGAACCCCTGTTGCATGACACATTCCTGGCACAGGACTTTGCATCACAAGCCCTCATGGATGGCATCCTCGATGATGACGCAATACCTTGCATCACAAGCTGCGTCAGCGATCTCACCGGAACCGGTGCTGCGTGACGCAACTATTGCCACAGGACCTCACATCGCAGGCCACAACTTCTTGGAACCGCTTCTGTACAATGCATTCTCGATGCGGGATCTCACAATGCTCCGCAAACACGATATAAGGTACTTTGCTCAGTGGGCCTAACTTGGTCCGTGTTCCATAGCGGTCAGCCTGAACTTGTGACTTTGTCCTGGTCTGGTGCGACCAGATGACCACAGTTGGCTCTTTGTGCTTCTAATCACTGTTTTCACTGAAATCTTTCAAATTACATATCTCTGGTTTTACTGATTGGATTTTTTTTTTCTTTTGATCTTAAATAATGTATTACATTTTACTCAATTTTTCAAAATTGGTGTGGAATTTGAGTTTTTTTCTTGTGCTGTGTTTCCACTTTATCACTGTTTGAAGTGCTGCATAAATACTTTACACATCACCTAAGTTGGGCCTGACCGCTTTGTGCTAAGCTATCAGATGGTTATGCACAGGTTAATTTAGGGTTTGCTTATGTTTCACCCTGACAAGAATTGTGGTTGCTGCTTGAGTAGGGTTTCATCCCTCTCAACCAGTAATCCAATTTCCTACATAGGGTCATACACGGTCCCGCAAGAATGGTGCACCTGTGAGCCCTCCTTTTAGGTTATGCAGGATAATAAGAACTCCTTGGAGATTTTCCATAGACATATGGAGAACCAAGGCAAAGTTTTGCAATAAACACTTTACCCTATTAAGGACCTGCGCTATCAAGACTGGAACCATATTTAGCCCCACTCTCATCTACCATTATAGCATCGGGGGATGGCTATCTCTTAGGGTATGCTGCATCATAGTCAACCATTGCCCCATCATATGTTTCATAATGCAAAGGTGAGGGACAGAAAATTAGTCAAGAGTGGAGTCCTTTCACAGACGAGTTTGAATCAAGATTTCAAGTAAAGTACAAATAGAAAATCTTATATGTCTTTTAGATGCTTTATTTTTTCAGTACATCTACCAATGTAAAAATCTGCCAATACTAAAAATATATCACCTCCATTATATAAACAATTACATATTATCCATAACATAAATTTAGGTAAACAAAAGGCAAACAAAGCATGTGTATAACCATATGTCATGTTACATATCTAACTGTCTTCGTTTATAATATATAATCTTTAATCTATTAATACTTTGCTTACACAATTGAGTCTCAAATCCAATTTTCTGGTATTGGTATTGCATTAAATGTATAGCCTTAAGTAAACACCTCATCTAATATGCTGCACTTTCCAAGATTCTGAACTCACTCATGACAACGTCCCATGAAAAAATTCTACCATCATCCATAATTTAATCTCTTTGAGAAGATACCCTCACACCGCTCCTCTGCATCATCAACTCCTTCATCAGGCATGGAACTTTGCTGGATGCTATCAAGAAAGGACAGACCCCCTCCTGCTGAAGAACTGACCCTCGACCCAGATGATGTTGCCAACTTTTGACCCATCTACCAAATTACACGAAAGATCAGAAAGCACAATCTTTTACACTATTACCAATTTAGCTTCTGGCAATGCTGTATCTTGCAAAAAGAAACTATTCAAGTAGTTGACTATTGGAGCAAATTGTGGTTTTTGGTTGAGGGGATGTGAACTCTTCTCAAGCAACAATCAAAGTCCCTGTCACGGTGAACCACAAAATGTGACTAAATTAACCTGTGCTTAATCCTCTGGGAGTGTGTCACAAAAGCAGTCATTCTTAACTTAGAGGCAGTGCATAAAATATTTATGCAGCACTTAAACAGCAGTAAAGTAAAAACACAACACAAGAAAAATTCCACACAATTTAGAAAAATTTGTAAAATTAATAAATTATTTGACACTAAAATGACAAAAGTCCAATCAGTAGAATCGAAGTTATGAATTTTTAAAGTGTTTAGTAAAAAGTAGTGCCTAAATGATCAAAGTGCCAACCACTGACATCTAGTCATGAGAGACTGCGGCAAAGTCAAAAGTTATGGCTGACTGCTATGGAGCCCGGATGGTATGCACTAGGTGGATTGGGCATAGATCCGCTTACCTTCGAACTTAGATGAAATTTTGAAGAAAAATGTATGAGAAGGTAAAGTTCAACAGGGCAAGGCAACTGGTGGTGTCTGAGGAAGAGGCTGTGTCGTCGGGGAGCCATTATATGGAGTTGCGTTGAATATTTCTAAGGTTCAGACTTAGGGGCATATGTATAAGCCCCAAATGCCACTGGAGTGTCATTTTTGTTTACGCTCCAGTGGCGGAATGCCCTGCACCATATTTACAAAGTGATGTTAAGCCACTTTTGTGGCTTAACGCTGCTTTGTAAATATGCTACCCTTTCACACAGGTATCTGTGTGAAAGGGTCGTGCAATGGGTGTTGCTCCGGGTGTTCCACCGCAAAACCCATTGGATTTTGACGTTGTCCCAGATTTGCAAGGAGGTGTAAATCTGTGGCAGCGCCAAAAACGAACTCCATGCAAGAGCAGGCAATAGAATGGCGAATGAGGAGAAATGCTTTTATTTCTCCTTGTTTTTGCTTTTTCTATGTGTGCTGCATTTTGCAGCACACATAGAAAGAGCAAAAAGCCATTAATAATTGTTTATGTGCAGCAAGGTGTCCCTTCCTGCACATAAACAATCATTCCCTGCAACACAGACACCCTTGCGCTATGGTGCAAGGCTGCCTGCGTTGGCGCTTGGCAGCTAGTTTTAGCACCAGCGCTAGGGAAAGCTCAGAGGTGCACCATATTGTAGTAAATACAGTGCATCCCTGAGTTTTGAAAATGTCGGAGCGCGGCACTGCCAAATTTGGCGCAGATCTGCACTCCGACATTTTCTTGTACATATGCCCCTCAGTCTCTTTGTTGGAAGTAAAAAATCCCCAGTGGGACGAAGCTGCTGGATGTAGCAATCGAGGGCTCTACAATGCCAGACACCCCTACTGAGAGGAGCCAAAGTCATGCCGACTGGCATTGCGCCTTGGGTGGATCGGCAGGCAGGTAGGTCCCAGCCTCCTCTCTTTTCTCTGTGCACTTTTTGGCTGAAAAAGTTTAAGTCCCAAATTTTGGTTTTAGGCCGTTTGGGCAAATTTAGAACCACTTCCAAGGGTCCAGGACTGGGTGGGCACCCCTTGGAGGACAGGAATCACTTCGGGCAGGGTTAAAGTGCAGAGTTCAAGTTGATAGAGCTTTTTGTATCACTGTAGCTCAGAATAGGAGGCCAGCCAACTAGCCCTTGGAGTCACTCTAATAGTCCTGGTTTCAAACAGCAAGGCAGTCCTCCAGCAGCAGGGCAGTCCTCTGAGGGTTCAAGGCAGGTTTTGAGCAGCAGTGCTGTCTTCTGAAGTACAAAGCAGGCCTCGAGCAGCAGGGCAATACTCTGTAGTGCATGGCAGGCCTTCTGAGAGTCCTCTCCAGGCCCAGGAGTGAACTGAAGAGTGGGTCAGAGTGTCCTCTTTTTATACCTGGCGCCTGCTTTGAAGTGGAAAAAACTTCTGGAGTTTTCCCCCCACACATGGCTCTGGAATTTTCTTACTCCCTGCCCAGGCTGTAAGTGGGTAACAAAATGGTAATGTGAAGTTCCTTGTGGGTGTTTCGGAGGCAGCTCCTTTGAAATGTAAGTGGGGAAGGGAGGAGCTCCGCACCACACATCTTGGCAGGAAAATCGATCCTGCCAATACCTAGCCTCACTGGTTTAGCTGTCTGAGAGTAATACACAAAGGCTAACTGTAAACTGTTGACAGTGATGTGATCCAGGGCACAGGATGCAGGTACCAAATGGTTAGGACAAGAAAATGTAAACTTTCTAAAAGTGCCATTTTCAGAACTGTGACTTAAAACTTTACCAACTTTACCATTAAAAATGGTTTTAAATACAAGTGTTTAGAGACCAAACATGACATTTCTACATGTTCTCAAACAAACATTATCACTTATTAAATGGCATAAGGTAGACCAATATTAGCCTATGAGAGAGGTAGGCCTCACAGTACTGAAATTTTTTATTAGGAGTTTTAAAAGTCCATGTCCAGATTTTTAAGTACAATGCACCCTGCCTTATGGGCTGTTTAAGGCCCACCTTAGGGGTGACATATGTATTAAAAAGGGAGTTTTAGGCCTGGAAATGGGTTTATTTTGCCAGGTCGAATTGACACTTTAAAACTGCACACAGGCTGCAATGGCAGGTCTGAGGCATGCTTTAATAGGCTACTTAAGTGGATGGCTCAGTAAGTGCTGCAGGCCCACTAGGAGCACTTAATTTATAGGCCCTGGGTACATGTTGTACCACTTTACTAGGGACTTAAAAATAGATTAAATGTGCCAATCAGGTGTAGGCCAATTTTACTATGTTTTACGGAGTGAGCACACCCACTTTAGCACTGGTCAGCAGTGTTAAAGTTTACAGAGTACTAAATCCAACAAAACAAATTTTAGCAAACAAATGGGAAGTAGTCAAAAGGTTTGGGGAAAGAGCACGCTAAGGCTGACAGGCCTAACAAAAATGTTCTACTAATCCTCTTCAAAAATGTCCCATACCTCTTGATCAAACTCAGTCAACCATCAAGCAATGGTCCACACTAAGCCTGAAGGCGTCAAAGTGCTAAAGCCAGTAGGGAAGAGCATCCGCAGAGACCAGCAATCTCAGAAAAGAAAAAAGCCACGTTTTAAGTTGCTTACAGAATGCCAAGAAGGAGTCCAAACATACAATGTGTGCTGGCAGTATTCCATAATATAGCTGCTGCTACCGAGAAGGAGCGGCCATCCCAACTGGCTTTGCGAAATCTAGGGATGGTTACATTCCTGAGAGATGATGATCTGAGCAGTGTTTTAGGAGTGGACCAGTGGAACGCTGTTCTGAAATGCGTAGGCCCTTGCTCGTGAAGAGCCAAATAGACCATGTAGAGCACTTTATATATTACCCACATCTGAAAGAGACACGTTAGTGATAGATTCCTTACCTTAGAATATCCCCAGGCGTCAGACTGGATCCGGAAAGTTTTGCTAGCAGTACCCCTGCGCGCCAGCAGGTGGTGGCGTGCGGCTCCGCGTCCGTCGCTGGCGTCGTGAGCGCCGAGATGACGTCACGGAGACTACTTAGGCGCCACCCATGCGCACTGACATCAGTTCTTTCTTTTTCCGCGCCAGAAAGCGCAGATCCGGTTAGAGCACGTACCCTAGTCACTTTTTGACTATCTCTTTTGAGACTTTTGTCTCCCTTTTTTCCAGTTGGTTTCCTGGTGCACGTAGGGATGCCTGGATTTAAGTCTTGTGGGGCCTGCCATCGCAACATGTCGGTGGCGGACCCCCACGATGTCTTCCTCTACTGCCTGGAGACCGACCACGACTCCCGGTCCTGTCTGGACTGTCGGGCCATGGCCCCGAAGGCCTTGAGGGAGCGGCACTGGAAGCTGCTGGCGGTCCGGCACTCGTCCCAGCATCGTTCCCGGTCCAGGGGCTGTTCCAGGGAATGCTCGCGGGTCCACAGTCATCGCTCCTCGGGCTCCAAGTCTTCACCCTCGGATTCGGGTAAGAGACGAAACAAAAAGAAGTCGAAGAAGCGTGTTCGCTCTCCGACGTCCCCCCGCCGGTCCTCGGATGCGGATGAGGGGGACAGGGGCCTTGCCCCTGTGGCTCCTTTGGAGCTCGAGAGTCCCGCGGCCTACCCGCCTTACCCGGGTCCGTCGGCGACTCCCGCACAGGTGCAAGAATTTCTAGCTACCATGGACCACCTTTTTAGGCCTCGGGCTCCCGCCGGCGTGCCCTCGGGCCCCGCGGTCCCGTGTCTGGATCCTGTTGGGCCGCCGGTGGATCCAGCTTCGGTGCCACAGGATCCTGCGCCGCTGGCTCCGGCCACGGCGCCACAAGGTCCAACGCTTGCCTCCAGCGCCGCAGTGGGTGCCTTTCGGCCCGCCATTACCCAGGTTCCAGGACCATTTTGTTCCCACCTGGGATCCGCATTGGGGCACGGCGCCAGTTCGGCCCCGACCGGCGCCATTCTCGGCACCGTTCCCGACGCCGTATGTTCCCTCTCCGGCTCCTGCCCCGCCGCCGCGGTCAGTACCACCGGCGGCGGAGGTGGAGGATGACTGGGAGGGGTCCGAGGACCCTCTCGCCCGTCAGTGTGACTCCGAGCAGGACTGGGCGGATGACTTGGAGGACGCCGGCGACCTCGACGTCTCTTTTGACCCGGGGTTTGCCTCTCCCCCGCCTACTATGGAGGAGGGCGCCTCCTACACGATGGTGCTCCGTCGGGCAGCTGAGGTCCTCCACCTTGATCTCCCTATGGTGGCCCTCAAAACTAACCTCCTTACTGAGGGGCTCCAGACGGCGACCACCTCGTCGGAGCCCCTGCTCCCGTTTAACGACGCCCTTACCGACGTCTTGCTGGGCACTTGGTCGCGGCCATCCACTGGGGCCCCTGTGGATAAGAATGTCGCCAGGCGTCATCGCCCGGCGGCGGGTGACCCCGCTTTTTTGACCCCTCATCCTTCGCCTGAGAGTCTGGTCATCCAAGCTTCGACGTCGCAGAGTGCCTTTCCCACGGCTCTGCCGAATAAGGACTCTAAGAAGCTGGAACAGTTCGGTAAACGTTTGTTCTCTTCGGCCAGCTTGGGGCTGCGGTCAGTGAATACCGCCTGCCTCTTGGGCCGCTATTCCCACGCGGTGTGGGACACAGTTGCGCAGGTGTTACCTCAGTGTCCCGAGGAGACCCAAGCTGTATTGTCCCAAGCCATTGCAGAAGGTAAAGATGCGGCTAAGTTCGCCATTCGGTGTGGTTTAGACACCGCGGACTCCTTAGGTAGAGCAATTTCTACGACTGTGGCGCTTCGTCGCCATGCCTGGCTCAGATCTACCGGGTTCTCGCCAGATGTCCAAAGCTCACTTTGGGACATGCCCTTTGATGGCACTCGCCTGTTTGGCGATAAGGCCGACAGTGCGCTGGAGCGTTTTAAGGACTCGCGGGCCACGGCCAAGTCCTTGGGTCTTTCCACGAAAAGCCCAGCCACTCCTGGGTTTCGTTCCTTTCGTGGCAACGGGAGGGGCGCCCAGGCACGTTCTTTCAACAAGCCTGTGCAGAACCATCCTCAACGCGGCCGTGGCTTCCGCAGGGGCGGATCTGGGAATCAGCATGGGGGTCAGTCCACCTCCACCCCCGCCGCTTCGGCCTCCAAACCTTCCTAATCCGAGCCTTGTGGGGCACCCCACGCCAGTGGGTGGCAGGGTCCGCCTTCATCTCTCCCACTGGCACGCTATCACTTCGGACAAGTGGCTGTTGCAGATCATCCGCAAGGGTTACGCCCTTCCCTTCCAGTCCACCCCTCCAGCCATGCCGCCTCAGTTCCACCGCATGTCGGGGGACCACTTGGCACTTCTCCGGCAGGAAGTCATGGCCCTCTTGGCCAAGGGGTCCATCGAGCGTGTTCCTGGGCCAGACGTAGGGAGTGGTTGTTATTCCCACTACTTTCTGGTCCCCAAGAAGGACAAGGGGGGCTTGCGTCCCATCTTGGACCTCAGGAACGTCAATCGCTTCCTCCGGAAGGAGAAGTTCAAGATGTTGACTCTAGCTCAGGTCTTGGCTGCCCTCGACCCTGGAGACTGGATGGTAGCGTTGGACTTGCAGGACGCATATTTTCACATCCCCGTCCTGCCGGCCCACCGGCCCACCGGCGTTACCTGCGGTTCACGGTAGGCCAGGAGCATTTTCAGTTTGCTGTGCTCCCCTTCAGCCTTACCAGCGCCCCACGGGTGTTCACGAAGGTGATGATGGTGGTCGCAGCTCATCTGCGCAGGTCAGGGGTGTCAGTCTTCCCCTACCTGGACGACTGGTTGTTGAAGGCGGGCACGCCCCAGGCAGTCGTCACCCACCTTCAGACTACGGCCGACCTCCTGCATTTGCTGGGGTTCTCCATCAACGTGCCGAAGTCGCTCCTGAGTCCCTCTCAGAAGCTCCCCTTTCATCGGAGCGGTTCTGGATTCAACGCTGTTTTGGGTTTATCCTCCCAAGCAGCGAGTCCGGGATATTCAGGCTATGATTCCGATCTTTCAGCCTCTATCCCGGGTTTCAGTCAGGATGACCCTCCGGCTCCTGGGCCTGATGGCCTCCTGCATCCTGCTGGTGCAACATGCCAGATGGCATGTGCGGGCTCTGCAGTGGGACCTGAAGTTCCAGTGGGCACAGCATCAGGGCGACCTGTCCGATCATTTCCAGATCTCGGAGGGCACTGCACGACAATTGCAGTGGTGGCTCACGAATCGTGATTGGGTCAATGGCATATCCCTCTCCCTTCCCCAACCGGAGCACACAGTGGTGACGGATGCGTCCCTCCTGGGATGGGATGGCCAATTGGGAGAGGTGGAGATCAGAGGCCTCTGGTCTCCAGCGGAGTCCCGGCTCCATATCAATCTTTTGGAGCTTCGGGCGATCCGGCTTGCACTGAAGGCATTCCTTCCCTCTGTCCGGGGAAGTGTAGTGCAGGTGTTCACGGACAACACCACCGCCATGTGGTATTGCAACAAGCAGGGCGGGGTGGGATCGTGGACCCTATGTCAGGAGGCTCTGCGCCTCTGGACTTGGCTGGAACGTCAAGGCATTACCTTGGTGGTTCAACACCTGGCAGGTTCTCTGAACGCCAGGGCGGACGAACTCAGCCGCCGGTGCTTGATGGATCACGAATGGCGTCTGAACTCGGACGTGGCGCAAGGTCTCTTTCTGCAGTGGGGAGAGCCTTGGTTAGATCTATTTGCCACCGAAGAGAACGCGCAATGTCATCAGTTCTGCACGTTGGAATTTCCAAGGCGGCACTCGCTCGGCGACGCTTTTTGTCGCGAGTGGAGTTGCGGTCTGTTGTACGCCTTTCCGCCTATACCACTTCTGCCCAGAGTGCTGAAGAAGATTCGGCGCGACCGGGTCCAAGTCATCCTTGTAGCTCCGGATTGGGCATGAAGATACTGGTATCCCGAGCTACTCAACATGGCGATCGATCCCCCGATCCGACTGCCTCTTCGGGAGGATCTTCTGTCGCAGCAGGGGACGGTCCTCCACCCGAACCTGTCCAGCCTCCACCTCCATGCGTGGAGATTGAGCGGCGGCAGTTGACAGCCTTCGATCTTCCTCCCGAAGTCTGTGATGTCATTCTGGCAGCCAGGCGTCCCTCCACTAAAACGGTATACGCCTGCAGGTAGAACAAGTTTGTGGCATGGTGCACAGCTAAGACTGTGGATCCCCTTTCTGCCCCTCTTTCCGAGGTCCTTCTGTTCCTTCTTTCTTTGGCCCAGCAGGGCTCTGCTCTGGGCACTATCAAAGGTTACCTTTCGGCCATCTTCGCCTTTCTCCGGCTTCCAGATGAGCTTTCTCTCTTTAAGTCCTTGGTTGTTAACCGTTTCCTGAGAGGCATTACGCACACGTTTCCCCCGTGCCATTCATTATGCCTCAATGGGACTTAAACCTTGTCTTGACATATCTGATGTGCGCTCCCTTCGAGCCCCTCTTCATACCTGTCCTTTGCGTCTTCTCACTCTCAAGATGGCTTTCCTGGTAGCTATCACCTCTGCCAGGAGAGTGAGTGAGCTCCAGGCTCTTTCTTCCAAACCTCCTTTCCTTTCTGTTCATCCGGACAAGGTGGTTTTAAGGACCCGTCCTTCTTTCTTGCCAAAGGTTGTCACGCCCTTCCACATCGGGCAGACCATCACTTTGCCCACCTTCTTTCCGCCTCCGCATCCTTCAAAAGAGGAAGAGAGGCTCCATCGTCTGGACCCAAAACGTGCGCTCTCGTTCTATCTAAAGCGCACACAACAGTTCCGGGTGGATGACCAGCTCTTTGTTCGCTACGTGGGCGCCAAAAAAGGTCGGGCTGTGCACAAACGCACCATCTCTCGGTGGGTCGTTTTGTGCATCAAAGCATGTTACTCCTTGGCTAAAAAGGAGCCTCCTGTGGGGCTGCGTGCCCATTCTACCAGGGCAACAGCAGCCACTACTGCCTTGGGACGCGGCGTTCCCTTGCAGGATATTTGTCAGGCAGCCACGTGGGCCTCGCTGCACACATTTACCAAGCATTACTGCCTTGACAGTCAAGTCCGGAGAGACGGCTTCTTTGGCCGTTCTGTTCTCCGTGACTTTCTGGTGTAATCTATTCACAGACTCACCACCGGGGTTGGTATTGCTGGGGTATCTATTCTAAGGTAAGGAATCTATCACTAACGTGTCTCTTTCAGATGCACAAGTTACTACTTGTGTAACGATATATCTGTAAGAGACATTAGCTAGTGATAGATTCCTTACCGCCCCACCCATCCTCCCCGTTCTGCGAACTGATTTCTAGGGTTAAGGTCATCCCTTTTAGGGCCCTAGTTTCATGGCACCAGTGGTCAGTTTCTTGCATGGCTCTGCGTTCCTGGCGCGGAAAGTCGTGTACAGAACTGACAGCGCGCATGGGTGGCGCCTAAGTAGTCTCCGTGACGTCATCTCGGCGCTCACGACGCCAGCGACGGACGTGGAGCCGCACGACGCCACCTACTTTCCGGATCCAGTCTGACGCCTGGGGATATTCTAAGGTAAGGAATCTATCACTAACTAATGTCTCTTACAGATATATTGTTACACAAGTAGTAACTTGTGCTTCTTGACTGACAGCCAGTGGAGGGAGCGAATGCCTTCTCTCACCGAAAGATGTTTAGGTACATTCAGGACCAGGTGGGCTGCCTCATTCTGAATTACCTGGATTCTGTTCAGTGAGGACTTGTTTATGTTCAAGTATAAGGCTCTACAATAGTCTAATGTAAAGTAATGTTGGTTCTGTCGGGTACAGAATTACTTTACCACTTATTAAATAATAGACAGTGCAGGTAAAATCAATTGCTCCTACATTTAATCAATGCGAAAAAAGAGTAAAAAACATATGGAAAACACACCAATCATGAATAAATCATAAGAATGTATTAAACAATTGATCACTTTTTTAGCTTTTTTTTAAACATTTTTTTGTTATAGAAATGACAAGGTAAGGCTGTCACAGGCAGTAAACAAAGGTATTTTGAAAAAGGCGCAAGGGTGAATAAGTGACAAAAGTGCAAAAAAGTGCTGAATGTGAGTACAATATAGCGATACAAAAGGGGATGATGGACGGAACGTTTGAGCCAATCAAACACTCGCCCCCAGTCAACTGATCTGGGAGGACCTGGCTTGGCAGTTCGGGCTGGACTGTTCCCATGAGGCACAGGGTCAAGACTGATTTGCATATGGCTGGGTTCAAACTGGAATGGCATGGTGAGCAAAAAAACGATGGATTTAGGCCCAGATCTCTGTACTGGGGTGAATGTATGACATTGTTCTGCATTCTGTCCATCAACTGTTGTTTTTGCATTTGTCACCCCGAGTGGGACGGGTATGCCCAGACGTGGGTCCCGTGCTCTCTCCATGCCACTGGAATCAAGCTATCCTGGCTGAAGAGGGGTGAAACCCCGAAACCGGTCCTAGGATGCTTGTTTCCAGTCCAGGGAGGACCTGGCTTGGCAGTTCGGGCTGGACTGTTCCCATGAGGCACAGGGTCAAGACTGATTTGCATATGGCTGGGTTCAAACTGGAATGGCATGGTGAGCAAAAAAACGATGGATTTAGGCCCAGATCTCTGTACTGGGGTGAATGTATGACATTGTTCTGCATTCTGTCCATCAACTGTTGTTTTTGCATTTGTGAGCATAATATATAACAGTGCTGTTGAACTAGTTTAAAATGGTTATTCAAAGTAATCCCCCTAAGTACATGAATCTCCAATCAGACTAGGACTTAGTTTGCCTTTCGCATGGAGAGGAGAGAGAGTAGGGTTGGGATTTAGACAAGCACATCGACGTTTCGACCCAGAAGAGTGCGTAAGTTGAAGGTGGTCACGGTGGGTCTTCCTCAGGACGAAGGAAACAAGGACAGCCCGAATGGTGGTAATAGATACCGGAGGAAATCTTCCACGATAGATCCATCGAAGGTTGGATTCAGATCAAGGTTCGTGATGAATCAAAACAGGGGACAGAATTGGCACTGTTCATGATGAATCAGAACAGGGACAGGTACTGCACTGTTCAGTTGCTCTCCCGGTGCGGCTCGGAAATGGAAAGCTTTCCATTTCTGAGCCGCGCCGGGAGAGCAACAGTTCATTCATCACGAACAGTGCTGCTTCTGTCCCCTGTTTTGATTCATCACGAACCTTGATCTGAATCCAACCTTCGGTGGATCTATTGTGGAAGATTTCCTCTGGTATCTATTACCACCACTCGGGCTGTCCTTGTTTCCTTCGTCCTGAGGATGACCCGCCGTGACCACCTTCAACTTACGCACTCTTCTGGGTCGTAACGTCGACGTGTTTGTCTAAATCCAAACCCTACTCTCTCTACGCCATGCGAAAGGCAAACTAAGTCCTAGTCCGATTGGAGATTCATGAATTTAGGGATGGATTACTTTTGAATAACCATTTTAAACTAGTTCAACAGCACTGTATATATTGTACTCACATTCAGCACTTTTTTGCACTTTTGTCACTTATTCACCCTTGCGCCTTTTTCAAAATACCTTTGTTTATTGCCTGTGACAGTCTTACCTTGTCATTTCAATAACAATTTTTTTTTTTTTTAAAAGCTAAAAAGTGATCAATTGTTTAATACTTTCTTATGATTTATTCATGATTGATGTGTTTTCCATGTGTTTTTCTTTTTTTTCCCATTGATTAAGTGTAGGAGCAATTGATTTTCCCTGCACTGTCTATTATTTAATAAGTGGTAAAGCAATTCTGTACCCGACAGAACCAACATTACTTTACATTATACACACACCCAGGTTCTGAGGGGCACTGGGTTACCCCATCATACTGGAGGTCTACAATAGTCTAAGCGCAATGTGATTAAGGCAAAGACCACTGCCACTCTGAGTTCAGATGGAATAAGAGAAAAGATCTTTTTCAGAGTTTTGATAATAAAGAAGCAGGAACTGACAGTCCTGCTAATCTGAGCATCCAAAGTGAGAGTGTTATCAAAAATAACCCCCAGGTTTTAGTAGAATGCTGTGCCCCAAAATCCAGGATCTCAGTCTTCTCAACATTTAATTTAAAAACAATTTTCCTTCATCCAGGTACTAATGCCATTCATGCAAAGTTTGAACTTGTCTGCTGCCACCGGCAGATTATCTGATATGCAGACAATTATTTGGGTGTTGTCGGCATAGCATAACACCTGAAAGCCTAACACGTGCGCCCATTTCACAAGGGGGGGAGACATACAGATTAAATAAGGTGGGGCTAAGGGATGATCCATGGTGAACCCCACAAGGGAGCTTGAAAACTTCTGCTCTAAAGTTCCCACAGCTATGGAGACAATTATTTGGGTGTTGTCGGCATAGCATAACACCTGAAAGCTAACACGTGCGCCCATTTCACAAGGGGGGGAGACATACAGATTAAATAAGGTGGGGCTAAGGGATGATCCATGGTGAACCCCACAAGGGAGCTTGAAAACTTCTGCTCTAAAGTTCCCACAGCTGACAAGTTGGACCCTATCAGTCCGATAGGAACCAAGGAGGTCCAGAGCAGTATCCCTCACCCTTGCAAGATGTAATCTTTGGGCCAGACAGATGGTGATATTGTGTCAAATGCCGCTGACGGATCCAACATTACCAGAATAACTGTGTCCCCTTTATCTACTTAACAATGAATGGAATCTGTAGTGGCAACCAGTGCCGACTTTGTGCTGTGACCACTCCTGAACCCATTCTGTGATGGATCTAAGAGCTCCTGGGAGGAAGAAAACTCAACCAGTTCCTGGTTGATATATTTTTCAAGCATTTTTTGCCAGTGCAGGCAGTAAAGAGATGGGGCAAAGGTTATTGAGATCTTCTGGGTCCCCATTAGGTTTCTTTTGAAGGGGAATAACTACTGCTTCCTTCCAAATACAGGGATCCACTCCATTTTTAATACCCGATTAAAGACTTTGACCAAAAAGGTCACAATCTGATCCGGGGTTAGTTGTAGAACTCTAGGTGGGCTGGGGTTGTCAGGTAAACCTGATTTCATGTTCATGAGAGAACTTTTTATTTGCAAGGAGGAAATGGGAGAAAATGCAGATACAACTGTGGGGGAGTACCTGTCAGCAGAGTCAACCGTGTTGAACAAGGGGAGAGGGCTGTCCTCATTGACGCTGAAGTCAGAATAGATCTTCAGAATCTTGTCTCTGAAGTATGCCGCAACATTGTTGCAAAAACTTTGTGAGTACTCTGTTGGACAGGGGGAGTAAAGAGCTCTTTTACCACCTTAAAGAGTTCATTAGAAAAGCTACTGGCAGACCTCATTTTATTCACATAGCAGAAGGATTTGGTGGCCCCAGTGTCATGTTTATACCCAAGTATCAGTTCTTTCTAGTTTTCTTTTCCCCCGGGATTGAATTTGCCCTGCATATCTGTTCTTGCCTCCTACACTGCCATCTGAGGTCTCTCAATTCATCCGAAAACCAGGGTTCAGATGCTTTAGCTCTGGTGCACACCTTAGTTTTAACTGGAGATACCTGGTCAATACCGGGCTTCATCCAATTATTAAAATCTTCTGTGGTAGGTTCCTGTAAGTGGTAATTTTGCAATCTGGACTTTCTAAGCGCATAGTCCATATCATTAGAGATTTTGCTCCAATTACCATATGATATAGGTTTGCCCTGTTCCCGTTCTACCCTCTTCTGCGGCACCATTTTAAAAGCTGCTGCATGGTGGTCCGCCCAGCTTAATGGGAGGGAATGGACCTTCCTGATACGGACCTTTCTTGCCATCTGCTTCCTACTCAAACAGATAGAAACTGCAAGATCCCCAACATTACCCATCGTCTCTGGCTCACCCAAGGGATTAATCCTCTCCTCATCTTTTTAAACTTGTGCATGGAACCCTTTGCCCATCATATGTCGATGACAATCAACTCTACCTTAATATCTCTTAAACTCTGCCTCAGTGTAATCCAGAATTAAATGTTAAGTACCTGCCTAAAATCAATACACAAAGCCTGAATTCATCTTGTTAGCAGTCTTTACTCTTCGGATCTGAGGATTTCTTTAAAAAGCATTGAAGTGTATTCTGTAGGGCACACCTATAATTACTATTATTATTATTTGCTTTTGATATGGAGTGAGGCTAGCTGAAAGTACCAGGGAAGCACTTTGGAGAGAACATTTTTTATTTAAGGGAGAGCATACAAAACATGAGGTGCTGTACAAATGGAATGGTGTATTGTGCCTAGTTCAGACCAAAATACAAAATCATGAGTATGATGGAGAAGGAGTAGGAAACTGAGCAAGAATTAGACACCAAACAGTAAAATGTTTATATTAAACATATTTACCATGTAATCTATTGAGAGAGAGAGTTGTTTCCCACAGTCACGTGATTCATTTTGCTGAAGCATGTTGCGAACTCAGATCTCTGGGTTTTAAGGTCAACAAAATCCGGGACGATACACACAGACTTTGTGTATCTAACCAGTGCTTGATTTGTGAAAGAATAAGTGCCAGTGACCAAAGTGTTTTTCAGAAGCCCGTGGCCCACGCTATCAAAGATCCAGGTGCCAAATACCAAGGCTGCGTCATGTTGATTACACCTCACACCGCTTTCAATCACCACCAGACACTCCCTGCCTTTTCATCTCTTTCATCTCACTCTTGCATGCTCTATTTCATCCTTGCTTTCTCCCTCTAGCCCTGCTTTTCTCTCTTTCTCTTCCTTTTTCTTTTCTCCTTTGGTGTTTTGGTTTTTCTTGCTCTGGAACAACGTTTTGTCAGGAAAAGTAAATGGCAATCCCCAAAAATGAGTGCTAGTGGTCCCACCTGCAACCACCAGCTCAAATTAAGCACTGCAGCGAAGTAACAATTTAGTTGTTTAAAAATGTGCATTTGCGCCCACAATTTACAGGATCTCAAACCACTAGGGCAGTGCTTCCCAAACATTTTAGAATCACTACCCAATTTTTTGAACTGCAGCTTTTGCGATCTGCCTAGCATTTATGTACATGAGGCCGTGGCTGTTTTGCCTAGTGACTATAGTAGACATGCTTTCAAATTGCTGTGAATTTCCAAAATAACATACTCTTTACATTGTTTTGCGGTCCTCTAACAGAAATTGTTTGTAGGCATCACAACCTTGACCATGCCATTTGATTTTGAGCATAGCCAAGACATTTATCTTCCCATAAGGGGCAGATGGTGAACTGCACTGGAGTCAGGAGCTGGAAAATGTTCAGTGTAGGGTGCTGGCCAATGGCATCTGTTCGCTAAAATCACAAGGCTATCATGATACTAGTAATTTTAGTATGTTTGAGAACCCCTACTGCAGCAGGGTAATGGGGTAAGGCCTCATATCCATTTTGTGTTGAAATGAGGTCAAGTGGTACATATATATATATATATATTATCTACTGGCGGTTGCCAGTAGATAGTTATAGTTAGGACCTATTTTCCATAGGAAATCCGCGACATTCTATTTGAAATAACTCTTGCGTCGGTTGATGAATCTTCGCGAAATTTTCAAACTTTATGGCCCGCTCCGGTCCGCTCCTACCCTGAAAGTCTCAGGGTGATTCGTCAAGCGGGGGCCGAGAAAAAAGGGGGGTCCCAAAACGTGTTTTCCCCATTCATTTTCCCATAGGAAACTTTAGACACGGCTACAGCCCGAACTGCTGAACGGAATTACACCAAATTTGGCAAAGAGGTAGTTCTTGGTTCAGAAAGAACCCTTTTGTTAAATGGTGTAAATCCGTTCAGTAGTTCCTGTGAAAACCAAAATGAAAATCACATATATATCTATGGCCGCGTCGGATTCGCGCACCCTGAGCGCACCCTGCGCGCACCGTCCCGATCACGAGCTGCATGTTAATTGGCTTTCAAGTGGCTGTCAACACTCCAAATCAGGAAGTGTTGGCAGCTATTTTGTCCCTCGGTAGAACCGAGGGACAGAAACAAGTGCGCAAAACGCACAAAGGGGGCAGGGTAGAAACACCCTGACCTCCTAGGTCTGCTCAGGGGTCCCACAAGGACCCCTAGGCAGAAAAAGCATTTTTTTTTAAATAGGCAGGATGCGCTCAGGTGCGCGGATCCTGCCGAAAAAATCGAAGCGCGGTCTCCCGCTCGATGGAAATTTGCCCCCGGGTGGCCCAAGTCCCGGGGGCATGCGGGGGTGGGTTTATTGTTTATATGGGGGGCCTCTAAGGCCCCCCAAGCCCCGGGACCGCCACCCCCGGGGCTTAATAAAAATGGTGCGGGAGGGCTCTCCTGCCCTCCCGCAGCCCCGGGGACCGCCACCCCCGGGGCTTCTAATTTTAAATAACGTGTGGGGGCTCTAGCCCCCCACATGCCCCGGGGACCACCACCTCCCCGGGGCACATAGAAAATAAATGTGGGGGTCCGTTACGGACCCCCAGAGCCGCGGGGACCACCACCTCCCCGGGCTGTGCAATCCAAGGGAGGGGGCCGCGCGGCCCCCTCCTGGAGCCCTTGATGGCCCTGGGGACCGCCACCCCCAGGGCCGGCTCCTGCAGTGTCCCGGGGTGCCTACCCCCGGGACACTGTAGTTTGCTAATGACAGGACGGGAGCCTCGCGGCTCCCGTCCTGTCATAGCAAACTGCTTTGGATATTGGAAGAGAGAGCAGGGAAACCTGCTCTCGCGTCCAATATCCAAAGCAAATTAGCTTTTCCACACGGGGAGCTGCATGTTAGCAGCTCCCCATGTGGAAAAGCAATGCCGGCTCCCAAGGGACGCGGGAGCCGGCGGGACTGTGGGGGGATTGGGGACCCCCCACAGTCCCCAACGGAGAGGGCCAGCCCCGGGGATGGGGTCCCCGGGGCAGTAGTGGCCCGGGAGGGGGCCATGCGGCCCCCTCCCCAAAAACAAAAAAATAAATTTTGAAAAAAAAAAAGGAAAGGCCGGCCCCGGGGATGGGGTCCCCGGGGCCTTAAATGGCCTGAGGAGGGGGGCCACGCAGCCCCGCTCCAAATATTAAAAAATTTAACAAAAGAGGGCATGCCCCGGGGGATGGGGTCCCCGGGGCCAATACAGGCCCAGGGAAGGGGGCCACGCGGCCCCTTCCCGTTTTTTAAAATTTTATTAAAAAAAAAAAACTCCTCAGGCCCCGGGCGATGGGGTCCCCGGGGCAAAAGTGGCTGAGGGAAGGGGGCCACGCAGCCCCCTCCCAATCAAAAAAAAAAAAAAAAAAGACCGGCATCGTGCCGGAGGCCCCGCCCTCCCTGCAGCAGTCTGCAAACGCGCCCCTGGCGCGTTTTGAGAAGGGGAAGTAATTCCCCTGAATACTGGGGTCCCTGGGAGAAACTAGCCCACCAGGAACCTCCAGTATGCGCCAGGGGCTGCGTTGCAGAGAGGTGCACAGAGGCCACGCCCCTTTTACACCTCTCTGCAACGTAGTTCTGTGGCGCTTTTGGAAGTACATGGTGGGCTAGTTGGACTCCAGGGACCCTCAGGATTCAAGGGGACTTAATCCCCCAACTTAAAACGCGCCACGGGGCGCGTTTGCACAGTGGTGAAGGGAGGGGCGGGGCTTCAGGTGACATGTGTGCAAACAGGCCCCGTGGCGTGTTTTAAGATGGGGAATTAAATCCCCTTCAATCCTGAGGGTCCCTGGCGGCCAACTAGCCCAACAGGTACGTCCAGAAAGCGCCACAGAGCTGCGTTGCAGAGAGGTGTAAAAGGGGTGTGGCCTCTGTACACGTCTCTGCAACGCAGCCCCTGGCGCATACTGGAGGTTCCTGGTGGCTAGTTGGCCCCCAGGGACCCTCATGATTCAAGGGGACTTAATCCCCAACTTAAAACGCGCCACGGGCGCGTTTGCACAGATGTCACCTCAGGCCCCGCCCCTCCCTTCACCATTGTGCAAATATTCCTCTAAAATCAGCCGAAATACGAATTCCGATTTACTCACCTGTTATCAGGAGAGACCTCAGTGCTGCATCTTTCAGCCCAGTACTGGTCCTGAAAAGTAATTCTAACCGTACTTACCAGTAACTTGAATTTCCTTCCATAGGCTAACATTGACTGGTTTCACTTGGAAATTCTTCTAAGTTTGCAGATTTGGAACTTTATAATATTCCTCTAAAATCAGCCGAAATACGGATTCCGATTTACTCATCTGTTATCAGGAGAGACCTCAGTGCTGCATCTTTCAGCCCAGTACTGATCCTGAAAAGTAATTTTAACCGTACTTACCAGCAACTTGAATTTCCTTCCGTAGGCTAACATTGACTGGTTTCACTTGGAAATTCTTCTAAGTGTGGAGTTTTGGAACTTTATAATATTCCTCTAAAATCAACCGAACTACGAATTCCGATTTACTCACCTGTTATCAGGAGAGAACCCAGTGCTGCATCTTTTAGCCCAGCACTGACCCTGAAAAGTAATTCTAACCGTACTTACCAGTAACTTATATTTCCTTCCATAGGAATCCATTGTCTGGTTTTCAGCAGAAAAGTTTCAAAGTGTCGATTTTCACAAACTACAAATATTCCTTAAAAATCGCCTGTATGACTTAAACGCATTCTTTCAACTGTTTACAGGAGATGCACCAGTGCTGGATCCAGGATCCAACACTGAGTAAGAAAAAGTAACGATAACACTACTTACCTGCTAAGTGAATTTCCTCCCATAGGATAACATTGGTGATTCTATGTGAAAAAGTTTCTAAGTGTCAACTTTTAAAATACAATAATATTCCTTAAAAATCACTACTGTAACCAAAATGCTTTTACTCAACTGTTTACAGGAGATGTCCCAGGACTGAATCTAGGATCCAGTCCTGTGGTTAGAAAAGTAATCCATAAAGTAACTAATTGCATTTAACTAGAAATTCACATTGAGGTCAATGTTGCATTGTGTTTGAAATTGTGTTGCCCATTGCAACAACTGTAACTACTGTACTTAAAACTCTATTGCCTATTTGCAAACTATTTAAACTAAAGTAATTCATTCTGAGAAAGTATATTTTGTAATGTAATGTATAATGTAATTACAATGTAATTTAATAAATAAAATATCTAAAAATAAATAGTTTTAAAAAATGTAGTAAATCAGTATCAAAAAAATAAATATAACAATTAATACATTTAAAAATTGTCATTTACAAAACCTTTGAAATTCACTGAAAAAACCATAGGTTTCAGACACGTTATAGTTAGAAATTAGCATTTAAAAACCTTTGAAATTCACTGAAAAAACCATAGGTTTCAGGCACGTTATAGTTAGAAATTAACATTTAAAAAACCTTTGAAATTCACTGAAAAAACCATAGGTTTTAGGGACAGTTATAGTTAGTTGGACATTTCATTCGTACAAAACCATAGAAATTCCCCGTTATAGTTAGTTCAGCTAACTATAACTCGCGCCCCCGCAATTCACTGCTGATGATGTCACATATTACATCACTCATGACATGGTCAGTGACATCACTGATGACATCTCAAATGACATCTCAAATGACATCTCAAATGACATCTCAAATGACATCACTGATGACATCACTCATGACATCATCCACGTGATAATCTGATGCACCTCCTCACACCCTAATATAACCTTTGATACACCCACTCTAAATTACAGACTGCCATTCGCAAAACCATAGACACTCCAACACCAATAACTACATACCCACTCACTGATTCTTAGGTCTACACACACACATCCACTCACTCACCCGTACAGTCACTCATACTTATGGTCACTCAGTACAGGACTATCATATGCACTCTTACTCCTATATAGACACTCAAACACCGCCACTCATCCATAGAGGAACTCACACACCTAGTCAGTCATGCAAATAATTAAACACACTGCCATTTACTCACCTATACAGTTATACACACACCAGCTCACTTAATCATACAAATACTAGCACATTGTTACGCTCTTATACAATCACTGATACAAGCACACACTCATCCATACAGCCACTATCACAATCACTCACTCTCGCTTATAGCTATTTATATACTCCAACACACATATATACTGCCTTTCACATATGTAGTTACTCACACATGTACCACTGGGACATACATTCACTCACTAACACACTCTTACACACACTTACCCACCCATACAGTCTATCACAGATGCACTCTTGAAACCATCCACCCAGTGAATCACCCACTCACACATCTATACACAGAGTCGCACACACCCCTCCCACACAAACACTCAGGCACCCATACAGATACTCAGACAACCATTCAATAACTCATATACACACTCATGTAGCTATTCACAAACACATGCAGTCACTTACACAGCAACAGACAGTCGGATACAGACATTCACCCAGTTTAGTCACTAACCCATGCATTCAGTAAGATACGTTAAATCACTCACTTATAGAGTCAGTCACACACCTACTAAATCATCCATACAGACACTTATACACCCACTCATTCTTCAATACGTCTTTTCCGATATATATTAAAAATATTTAAACTTTAGGGAAACACACAGTCACTGCATGATGTCATCAGTGATGTCATTTGAGATGTCATCAGTGATGTCATCAGTGATGTCACTGACCATGTCATGAGTGATGTAATATGTGACGTCATCAGCAGTGCATTGCGGGGGCGCGAGTTATAGTTAGCTGAACTAACTATAACGGGGGAATTTCTATGGTTTTGTACGAGTGAAATGTCCAACTAACTATAACTGTCCCTAAAACCTATGGTTTTTTCAGTGAATTTCAAAGGTTTTTAAATGCTAATTTCTAACTATAACGTGTCTGAAACCTATGGTTTTTCTGTGAATATATATATATATATATATATATATATATATATATATATATATATATACATACATACATACATACATATATGCAGGGCACTGGAGTGCTAGACTAGGTCAAATTAATTTTATTTTATGCACAGGAGATTAAGTGATTTGCCCAGAACAAAAGGAGGTTGAGCCAACATCGAGCCTCCAACCTGGTTCCCCAGATCCAAAGCTAACAGATCTGGATTTTAGGCCACATGCATATTTTTTAATTTATGTGTTAGTCATACACAAATAGTATGGCTGTGTAGGTTTACTTATAGTGAGCACATTCAATGTTGAAATGACTTTGTGATATAAAATAGCAACAAATACTAGAAGGTTCACACTAAGTCCTTCAGAATGCTTGTAAGGGTGCATTTATGGCTTTTATTAGCTCCCAGGTTTTAGTGTTTCACTTGCGATTTGTGAGAATGCTTGTAAGGGTTTGTTTTAAAACTGGACTAAGGGAAATGGTTCAGCTTCTTTGCAACCGGGGCAAATCCTTAAAAAAATTATTTGTATATAGACCTGGACTTTTGCGGCCCAAAGATCTGCTTGTGACCCACCAGTGGATCCCGGCCCACAATTTGGGAAACACTGCACTGGGAAACTGTTTTTCTTTAAACCTAGAAATCGAAAGAAGCATCAGGGGCAAACACCTACATGAGGGAAATGTCAAAGCAGGCCAAAGCAGAGAACACTGCCATAACTATGCAATTCAGACAAGCATCGGGTCGCACAAGAATAACCATGTGGGACATCATATTACACACCAAGGTGATAGAGTAAAAGAAAAGGATGGTGATTGCACTGCGCAAACGCGAATCCCCTCTATATCCACAGGGATTGATCTTTATCTTGAATGGAGATTAAAATCATAAATCATAAATTCAGCAATATATCATTGACAGTGAAGCAGAATTTGCCCCACAGAAATGAAAGAGAAAGGTAATTTTGCAACCATGCAGGTTTATTAACAGACTAGTAATGTCACAATCTCAAATCGAATCAATTAACCATAAAGCAAAAGTCACCCGAATACAGCATGTATGATATAATCTAGGAAAGTCATGTCAGCAAATGCAAGTACATGTTAGTAAAGATAGAATATGCAAAGGGAAACACCCTAATGCTATGCTAGGGTTGGGGGTAAGTCGAAAATTGAAAGCAGCTGGAGTCAGCAAATATAGCAATGGAAGTAGAACCAAATGAATGTTCTAATCAAGAAAAGAAGAAATGTACTTACTCTACAAAGTAAGCCAATGAGCAGAAATATCAGGATCATTGGGCCTCCAGAGAAGGAGAAAAAGGGACATCTGCCGGCAAAGGTAGACAGGGGCAAGTCTTCTAACTCAGTTTCACAGAATTAAAACATGACATTAAGTCAAAATGACACATTGCAGAGATCCCACCGAGTAAGAACCAATAAAACAAGCATTGGCATAGCCAATAGGTCTCGCCTTTGGGACCTTATAAGTGTTTATCCATGCAACAGTTGATGTTGTTGCACCAAGGATATTGTGCTGCATAACTAAATACTTATAAGGTCCCAAAGGCGAGACCTATTGGCTATGCGAATGCTTGTTTTTTTTACTGACTACGGTAAGTTTTTAAAAAAAGTCAATTGGATAAAATTATTGACAACAAAGATGCTGATTTTCAGTGGCAAAATGTCCTTCAAGCATGCCACTAATCCGAAGTTACAGACTGAAAAACTGGGAAAATCCCCCACAGAAAAGTAGACAAAACACCACCACATGCTCATGTTACCCTACTTTAGCAACTACCCTCCTAAAGCCATCCCACAATCGTCATGGACTCCTGAAAATCAGGTGTGCCTCACATTACCCCCTTTAACTCTCTCTCAAGGGCTACAGAGCCCATAACCACGCCCTCACCCAGACATAGGGCATCCATAACCACAACACACACCTGTAAAAGACCCAAACTCCAAATTATTTCTCATCCACTCTAGGTCCTGGAATGTACATTCAAGAATTGTATACAAGACAAACTATATCAGAATGCAAGCATTCAGCAAGCCTTGTTAAACGTAGTTTAAAGTGCGTGCTCTTTAGCTCTAAATTCCAAATTAAGCAACTTTTAAAAGTAAAAATAAGAGGTAAATATATTTACTAAATACATATTATTGTGGCAAATTTCGCCTATACAGTGGTCGCAATATTTAAACTGCAAATCATTTTTGAAAAAAGTTAGTTTATTAGATGTGGCTAGAGTAATGGAAACCAGTCATATGCATTATTTGCACAAGTAGCAATGATATTGTCATAAAAAGCAAGACGATGGTGGTCATCAGTATGATATTTTACTGTGCACTGCATACTGTTCATTCACTGAAAATATTTCAGGTGCATCGTGTGTCAAACAGCCTCTATATATGGTAGGCTGAGTTTACAGACCATGCATTATGGAGAGACATTATATCAGAAGGGCAAGATATAGTTTTAAAACGTGTGTCTGAGGGAGATGGGGGCATAATTGGATGAAAGACACAAAACATATATTTATGTTCGTTCCACACAAGATGCATCTTCATTAGCAGAAAAATTAAAAGATCTGTTAATCACTTCATAGCAGCTGTCGATGTCACACAAAAATAAGAACATGTACTCTTTTTCTATGTTAGAGGAACAAACTTCGTTACCATTAAAGAGTTTAAAAACAGACAGAAGTAGGATGGACTTTACAAACAGAAAACATTTGCACAATCTACATAATGTCACTGTTACTGTCTGTTCAGATCACCGGACACGCGGCAAATGGGCCAGGGCTCGTTTGTAGTTGGCATGATCAAAAAAAAAAAACAGGCACCACCACCACGCTCTCCTCACGGCCAAACGACCTACAAATCTTAGCAGTTGTAATAACAAAACGACGGCTCCTGGCATCCCGGTGCAAGGCATGCTGTGGCAGCTAATGAAACTGCGAGGGGGTCGGAATGACGCCCTCTGAAACCTGTCCCTTTCTCTGAGAGGAGTTGGTGTTGAGAGCGGTGCTTCCGCCAACAGATGGCTAGGAGAAACTCAAAGCTATCGGGCAGGGGTTGTGCTGGAGGCAACTTGCAACCAAAGAAGCCGCACTGTAAGTGGTAATGCATGGGTGGATGACACAAGCCGCGGCCGAGAGGCAAGCTGCGTCTTGGGCCTTCTTCTGCTCGAGGCAGAACAGACAGTTTCACCGAAGACAAGCAGAGGCATACCTACCAAAATAGACGATGCCAGAGGAGGAGGGGCGACCTCTAAAATAGAAGATATGGCTCGGCAGACAGCTAAATAACATACACTTTCATGCATACAAATTCAGAAATGTGCCTCAAAAACCGAGGCGAAATGCTAAATCGCTTCTGGTAAAAGTGACCGCAGAATCCACATAGCGCCTTAGAGAAGCCAAGAATAATAAGCAGCTTGAAGTAATTACATCGGCTAAAAGCTCTCGGAAACAATGCCCCGTTTAGGCTAACAAAAGAACCAAACGCTTACCTTTTCATCATACCAAACAGCGGTCGCTTTTGTGAAGAATGTCCTCCCTGATCTCAGCATGTCCGCTCCCAGCAGAACAGCGGCTCACTGTGACAGGGCTTCCCGAGGTAGGGCCGTACCATGCCTGTACATGTCAATAAAGTTTAAAGGCATTTGGTGAGGAGTTCATCTCACTCCCTAGAGTTTCCAATGGCAACAGGGCAGTGCGGGGACGTGATTCATCAAAGGCCTTGAAGCGCTCGAATTGAGAACCCTATGAGCAGAGAAGACGCGGTCTCACGTCTTGCTATGACGTGTTTGATGAGCAGGCTGAGAGGGCTCCTATTGGCCTGCCCAAAAGTTCGGCGATGCGGCCTGCTCCACAGCATAAATCTGTGTCCGTGCCAAAGTGCCCCTGCTGAACAACGCGAGCAGGCATTTTATTAAAAATTATACAATTAAAAAGCCAGCGCAGAGTGATTCTGCGCATCCCGTTAGACTGGGAGTGGTGCGTGCGTGCGCATTCTTCACTTTTCAAGCACTGCACTCGTGCTTGTGGCGCGCCGCTGCCCGCTCCCACAAGGTGGATGCCGCCACAAGCACGAGTGCAGTGCTTGAAAAGTGAAGACCGATGGCTAAAGGCCCTCCTAGAGCAGCGCATGCGCGCTGCCTAGCGAGACCTAAAAAGCAGTGTTTCCACCATACTTGGTGTTAGACTTCTTCTCATGGCTAATACAATGCCAGTGACTTCCATCAACATAGCCTTCATGATATCTCACAACGGGGTATTCACCTCTTCTGTCTCCAATACTGTGCAGGTGCTGGGAACCATCACCAAAACCAATTAATTACAACAAACGTGACCTTAAAACAGTAAGATAACAGAAAATAATACATTTACTGAAAATGTGGTGACTGTGGTGCCTGAAACAAAAGAGAGTTATGCACAGCATGCAGAAATGCAACATTTTTCTTTTCAATATGGAGTGGAGGGCCTAGGCCCATGTTGACTCGTCAATTTTAAGATGCACATATTCTAGCTATAGTTAATAGTATACATATAAAACACTTGGTTCACTAAATCTAAATGTAAAATAACGTGTGCATACATATAAGTAAGGGTTAAGCATGTTGTAAATTAACATATCATTAGGGAAAATAAATTATGGTGATTTTGCGTCACCAATTTCCCCCTCTGATGGCTCGACCATCACACAAAACATTCATTATTTTCTTTCATGGCAGAATTCATTTGCTAACCGCTGCTGCTTAAGTCTAGATTGCTTTAGCTGTATCAACTCATCATAGAAACAACACTCTCTCTAGCTATATTTCTTCCCTCTTTCTTTTCAATCCCTTGCCATCAGTTGATTTCTCTCCACCTTTCTGTTCTGTATTCTTTTCCCCTTTCATCAACCTGAAACCCTTTATCATCAAAAACAAACAAATCACACATACTCCCAGAATAAAAATAGGCTTCAATATAGCATCTAAAAGTCCAATAGTAAGCCCACTGAGCCAATTGCTTCCCAAACACCTGTCTCTTCCAACTCCTTGGTGAGAAATTGGTTTGTTGGTTGGGGGAGGGGGGTAAAACCCTACTCAAGCAGTCCTTGTCAAGGGAACCACAAAAAGTCACTAAATTAACCTATGCCTAACCCTCTGATAGCTTGCCACAAAAAAAGTCAGGCTCAACTTAGAGGCAATGTGTAAAGTAAATGCAGCACTTAAACAATAATAAAGTGAAAACACAACACAAGAAAAATTCCACACTAATTTAGGAAAATAGATTACATTTTAATAAATAATTTGACACCAAATGACAAATATTCAATGAGTAAAAAATAGAACCTAAAAGATTAAAGTGCCTACCGCAGACATCTAGTTGCGCCAGACTGGAACGAAAGTCAAACGTTATGGCTAACCCAGAGGGAGCGTGTTTCGGATACACGAAGTGGATTGGGCCCAGTTTCCACTTACCTTCAAACTTAGAAGAATTTTTAAAGAAAAAAGTCTGTGTTCAGCAGGGCAAGGCAGCCAGAGCTATACGATGAGGGAGCTGCAGGACAAAGTCATGGTGAAGCTTTCTATGTTCGCACTTAGGGCCTGATTTATAGTTCGGCAGATGGGTTACTCCATCACAAACGTGAAGGATTTCCTGTCCGCTGTATTGCAAGTGCATTATGGCCAATGGCACTTAAAATACGGCCGAAGGGATAGCTGTCACATTTGTGACGAAGTAAACCATTAACCAAACTCTAAATAAGGCCCTTATAGTCTCTTTTTTGGAAGGAAAAAATCTCTAGCAGGACGAAACTGCAGGCTGCAGCCAATGAGGGCTCCACAAGGCTGGTTACTCCTTCTACGAGGAGACACTGAACAAGACTTGCTGTGGTGGAGAAGAACGTAGCCGGATTTGGGATTTGGACTATCTGGGCACCTTAGCACCACTTTCAAGCGTCCAGAACTGGAGGGGCTGGACTCACTCAGGATGGGCCCAGGTGCGGGTTCAAGATGGTTGGAGCCTTTTCTGTCTCTGAGGCTCTGATCAGGAGGCCGGGCAACTAGCCCTTGGAGTCACACTCAAAGTCCTGTGTTCAAGCAGAAAAGTAGGTCTCAAGCAGAACAGCAGTCCTCTAATGGCTCAAGGAAGGCTTCAGACAGCAGGATAGTCATCTTGGTAGAGCAGGGTAGTCCTCTGAAGTACACAACAGGCCACAGGCTGTAAGGCAGTCCTCTGGGAGTCCTCCTCAGGTTCAGGATTGAACTGAAGAGTGGGTCTGAGGGTCCTAATTTTATACTTGGTGCCAGCTTTAAAACGGGAGAAATGTCTAGAGTTCCGACCACACACAGATGGTGTTGGAATTTCCTGCCTCCTTGCCCAGGCTCCAATGGGCCTGGGGTCACAAAAAACTAGTGTGAAGTTCTTTGTATATGAGCTGAGGCAGCTGCTTTGAAGTGTAAGTGGTGAACAACAAGGGGTTTGGCCCAAAGTCGGTTGGGTAGGGCCAGAACAATTTCAAACACAAGAGGGGGACCCAACCGTCACAATTAGAGTGCTGGAATGAATTTGCCAGACTAAGAGCATTCACTTATTTGAATGTTCTTAAGCATTTATTTGCTTATCATTTATATTTTTTGCTATTAACTCATTTACATTTGTAAAAGCATGCCTAACCATAAGACACACCATTTTCACAGTGAATCTACATGTATAATGAACAGTCATTTAGAACTTAAACAGAATTCAGACACATTCAATAAAGACAAAAAAATCATAAATCCATAAAACATGAATGGTGAAAATGCATTCTAGTAGAATCCAGTCGAATTATGCTACAACAACCAGTATTAATTAGGCAATACTCATTCTATATAGAAAATCAACAGGTTGTTGTCTGCTGGGTATGAACAATTATAGTGCAGGGCAATTCATTTCTACTGACTCCCTGCAACCAAGCATATTTTATAGTTAATTTGTCCCAGCAGTATTAGGACGCTAACGCGTTTCGCGACCCATCCTAGTTAGGGGTTCTCCTCAGGGCCTTGAGACTGGATTTAGTCTGGAAAAAGAAGTCCAGAATACATTAATGTGACTCTCCTTACATTAAGTACACTACTGCACTAGGCTTTTTATTTACAATGTTTACCTGCACTCGTTTTGTTAAAGAGTTCAAGTTTCTCTTCTCTGAGTCCTTTCAAATGAAATGTTCTGCCTTTTGGCTTGGGCAATTATTGACACTAATGAAAAAAATAAGCAGGGAGAAATAGAGCGTCATTCTTAACTTTCTTTCGGCTGCTCTATTCTTAGTTGAACATAAATCCAATGCACGTTTTTTCAACTTACGAAATCAGGTTGTGGACACATTTAGCTTTCAGAGGCACCGCTTGTTTGTTATGCTTTAGTATTCCACAGAGAGCATTTTCTTTCTCGATCTTTGACTTGTAACGCTACAAGGAATCAATTAAAGAGCTTCATCAGTTCTTTCCGTCTTTCAGTATTTTGAACCAAAATATTTAAGGTGAGCCTGCAAATCGGCACTTAAATAAGTCATATATCAACTTACGAAGAACAGCGTTTAGCTTCCTTCCATCTATCGTGTGTAAAGAAGTTTCAACAGTGCCCGGCAGTGGCTGTTGTGATTTGAACTCTCTCTCAAGAGTTAATTAGCTCCTACGACCCTGGAAGCAAGTTTAAAAAAACCTTGTGTTTACTCTGTCCGATACAACCGTGTATCTTAGCGTTATGGCTCATTATTCCTGTAAAGCTTACTTGGTTTTGCTGGCGCAGGATGCAGCTCTCATGCTTAATCATCATGTTCCCTCAGTGTGATGAAACCGAGTTGCTACTTTCACGTCCTTATCAAGATTCCTTTGGTGTGAAGGTGGATTATGTTCCATATAAACTTCTGCCACCACAGTGGCTAATGGTCTATGTATGCTTACAATGTTGAACTCGTCTATCGCGCTCAGATTGCTTGTATTTCTCAAGAATTGTATGAGGGACACAGGACTTTATTCATAAACTCTTACTTTTAATGTTGTTTCCAACGAGTGCAAGATTGTGTTCAATTGTGCTGATCCCATCAAACATTGCCAATCTCGGACATTTCATTCAATCCTTGAGTTGTACTGTTAAATTTTAGGATTAAATACGCTTCCTTTTCTCAGTAATTCAGATTCCACGTCGCTTCCTCTTTGGCTTGGTTAAATAGCGCTCAACACGGTCCATTTAAAGTCTCTCTCATTATGTGACATTTCATTGAAATGACTCACCATGGGGGCAGCTATAACTTTATTTTTAATCCTAGCCCGATGTTGCACCAGTCTTTGTCTGACTTCTTGGTTTGTTTTGCCAATATATAATTTTTGACAGGGGCATATGACTGCGTAAATAACATTCTTCGTTTTGCAGTTTGTGAACTCTTTCCGAGTCCATTTGATGTTACCATGTACGTATTCGGTTCCCTCAATTGTGGTATCGCACATTGAACAGGTTCCACACTTGTGGTGCCCCACTATGGGTTTTAGGTTCCATTGTGAGATTAGGTCGGTTTTCTTACACGATGAAAAAATATCTGCTCTCACTATCTGTTGCCCTATGCTGCGATTCTTCCTCATCGCAAAAAGTGGTGGATCCATTGGATATTCCATGTTTGTTAGCAAATGCCAGTTCCTGAGAATGATTTGACGAAATTTGTGTGTGTGGCCCAAATGTGGAAACGCAAACCAGTTTCTGATCATTTACTTTGTCTTTTTTTGTTAAAAGAGTCTCTCTCGGTGTATATTTAGCACGTTTTATGGCGTGTTTTACCAATTTTTTTGGGTAGCCTTGATTCGTCAACTGTGACCGGAAGGCTTCAGCATGTATTGTAAAGTCCTCCATTCGTGTACAATTTCTTCTTATTCTCAGTAACTGTCCATACGGCAGGTTGTCTCTAAGGCTGCGTGGATGGAGGCGCCTATAATGTAGTAATGTGTTGCGGTCAGTTGGCTTTTTATGTAGAGTTGTTACCAATTTGTCTGCAGCATATTTTACTTCTACATCCAAAAATGTCAAATTGCTTTGGCTCTTGGAGATGGTAAAATCTATATCTGGATGTCTATTGTTAAGCCATTGATGGAAGCTTTCGAGGTCCTCTTCTGTTCCGCTCCACAAACACCAGATGTCATCTATGTAGCGGTACCATTGTTTTATATGGTCCAGGAAAGGGTTGTTATTATGGATATACCCTTCTTCGAATTGTGCCTTATACAGGACCGCCATTTCCGGCGCGAAGGGGCATCCCATTGCAGTCCCCTTCGTTTGTAGATAGTATTCTCGAATTTGAAATAATTTTACTTTAGGGACATCGCGGCCAGTTCCAAAATGAAATTTGTGTGTACCTGATGAGGGAGAGTTCTCGATTCCAAGTAATACTCCATGGCTTCGAGGGATTCGTCTTGTGGGATTTGGGTGTAAAGGGACACCACATCAAATGAAACCAACCACTGATTAATCGGATCGTAATGGCCACCCTCTATCTTATTAATGAAATCCATGGTGTCTCTGATGAAAGATGGTACTTCTTCAATGAAGGGTTTTAGGAACACATCCACATATTTGGATACAGGTTCAAGCCATGAGTCGCATCCGGAGACAATGGGTCTCCCAGGGGACTCGTTGAGATTTTTATATATTTCCGGAAGAAAATATATAACCGGAACTCGTGGGTTTTTCTTCGTAAGAAAGTCAAGTTCTTTTTTCCCTAGAAAACCGGCTTCATGTCCTTTCTTGGTGATTTCATCTATCTGTGCCTTGAATTCCCATGTGGGGTCCTCCTTTATTTGTCTATACCACACAGGGTTCAGTATTTGTTTTCTGCCCTCTTTCAGGTACATTTCCCTAAGCCAGATAACGACTGCTCCACCCTTATCAGCCGCCTTAATGACTATCGAGTCATCATTATTGAGTTGTTGGATGGCTTTCTGTTGGCCTGATGTCAAATTATTCGTTTTGCAGCATTTTTGTTTTTCCAATTGTTGTAGGGATGACAAAACAACCTGTTCAAATCGCGAGTATTTCTTTTGAAATCATATGGTTTGGTGGAATGAATCTTGATTTGTTGGACAATCCTGTTGGTTCTTTAGGTATATTGATTTCTTTTGACATAAAGAAAGATCTCAACCTAATTTTTCAGAAAAATTCGATTGCTTCAATCTTTAGCTTGGCGAAGTCTGGACGGTGATTAGGAACAAATTTTAGACCTAGTTCCAAGACGGAAGTTTCGTCTTTCGTCAACGTTCTTTCAGATAAGTTTACTATCACCTCTAGCTTTTGTAGAATTGGCGTCTTGTGTGCATCTCCCAAGGTTGTTGTTTGAATCGCACTTTGTTTTTCTGCTGGCCTTTTTCTAAAAAAGAATCTCCTCTTTGTTGATTCCTCCCAGAAGGACCTTTGCCGGCATCAGAATCTCCTGTTGAATCCGATGTCTCTGAAAAAGTTGAAAATGTATTTCTAGATCTCCCGCGGTACTCCGTCAAAACTCTGCGAGAGTCAGTTTTTGTATAGAAGTTATCCTTCAAGTATGGATAAACCACTTCAAGGCTAAATGATTTTATATCCTTCTCTAACCTGGATGCTTTAAAGTTGATGGTGTTATCTTTGAATGTGATGAGTTCTTTATCAATTTTCTCTAATAGGGTTTTAGCCTCTGTAGCGGTGTGGTTGTCTCTGATTGCCTGCATTAGCACCTCTATCTCGGTTGCTTGTTTTTTGCATATATGCTGCGCTGTTTCAATTGTGTGGACCATCAGGTCTCTGCTACATTTGGTGCTCATTCCACTGATGCCTTTTCTGTATTCTGGATCGTCAGTAAAGAACACTGGGATATTTCTCACTTGAAGACCCATGGAATTGTGCCAGCTTTGAGGTGCTCAAGTAGAAAGTGACCATGGAGTTCTGTTCTGACATGTTTTTTCCGAAGACGTGTTAGTTGGTCCGATTCATTTTGTTGCTTTGCCGTTGTGCTTAGTGAAATTGTAGTGAAAGGGGAGGGTGCAGAAATTTAATTCTGAATATGTTCCTCTGTGAAGGAGAGGGCGTCTTTCTCAGACATGTTGTGCGAGAGGTTACAGCTCGTGTTGGGCTGTGCCTCTTGTCCAAATGAATGTCTACTCTAGGTTAACCTTATTTTTTGGTATACCCTCGCGAGTATGCACCCGCTCAAAGTAGTGACAAACAAGGGGTTTGGCCCGAAGTCGGTTGGGTAGGGTCAGAACAATTTCAAACACAAGAGGGGGGACCCAACCGTCACAATTAAAGTGCTGGAATGAATTTGAAGTGTAAGTGGGGCTGTGACCAGCTTCACCCCCCCATCCTGCCAGGTTTGTCCATCCTGCCAACACCCAGTCCCCCTATTGTGTGGTTGTCTGTAAGGAACACACAAAAGCCAACTGCACTTAGGGGGATATTCACAAGAACGTGCGCTAAACATCTCCCAAAAATGTTAACGCAACTTTACACATCGCAGTCTATCGTGGGAAAATAACCCCGTGTTAACGTGGAATTCACAACACGGCGGTACCATGCGATAGTCTCCCGAAAAGGCGGACAATGTCCGCGATACAACAACCGCGACGGTGATAAAAACCCAAACCCCAACGCAAAAAAACATGCGATGGGCCAAACTGCGATGAGGAAATCAGCGATAAGCAGCGCCAGGCCTGCGATACACACACGGCAGGCGGGAAAATCACTACAAAAGTAGAAAAAACACACAAACACAAAATAACCAACACCGAAGCACTATGGAGGCAGCCAGAGCAGGCGCAGAGGACGAGCGGAACCCCACAAGCACCCCGGACGACCAGTCTGGGAAGGGCAAGTACAAGAAGAAGAGGAAGACGAAGTTCAGTCCGCAGGAGAATAGGATCCTGGTCACGGAGGTGATGGAACACCATCAAGAACTGTTCGTCATCTCCAACGTGTCATTGGGCACCAAAAATGGAATATGGCGGTCCATCGTGGACAAGGTGAATGCCGTCGGAGAGCACAAGAGGTCAATGGACGAGGTCAAGAGGCGATGGATTGACATCAAGCGCAAAACCAAGGAGAAACTCGCAGGCAACCAGAAGGCAGCAATGCAGACTGGAGGTGGGAGCCCAGCGCCACAGCTGGAGCTGGATGACATGGAGGAGCTGGTGTCGGCAGTCATCAGTGTGGAGACCGTGGCAGGAGTCGGGGGAGCGGACACTGCTCGACATGACACAACACAACAGCAACAGGGTGAGTAACCACCAGGTACTGGGGGACGGGGGAGATAGCCACAATGGCACACATGCACAATCAAGCAGAGCACAGTGCACACCAACAATGACTCTGGATCATGGCCCTAATCTACAGACTGTCACAATGTACATTGCCATGCTGTCTGAATGTGAACATGTACCATGCGGCTACATACATGTGGACACATTGTAACACAGCATCTGACAGATTCCTTACCTTAGAATATCCCCAGGCGTCAGGCTGGATCCGGAAAGTTTTTGCGTAGCAGTACCCTTGCGCGTCGGTAGGCGGCGTCGTGCGGCTCCGCGTCCGTTGTCGGCGTCGGGACCGCCGGGATGACGTCATGGGCAGTACTTAGACGCCGCCCCTGCGCGCTGACGTCAGTTCTTCTTTTTTCCACGCCAGTAAGCGCAGATCCGGGAAGAGCAGTGCCCTAGTCATTTTTTGACTAACTTTTGGTGATTTTTCACTGTTTTCTTCGAGTCATCTCGGCTCCACGGTGTCGGTAGGGATGCCCGGCTTCAAGACATGCGATGCCTGTGGTCGAATGATGTCGATCACAGACCCGCACTTAGTGTCTCTACTGTCTCGGCCGCGACCACGACACAAAGTCGTATTCCGACTGCCGAGCCTTGCACCCGAAGGCTTTGCGAGAGCGGTCCCGAAAGCTCCTCGAGGTCCGGCAGTCGGCTCCGCGCCGCACCAAGCCCCGGTCACGGGAGAGGTCGAGGGACAGGTCGCAGAGTCCTCGCCCGTCATCGGAGTCCAAGTCTTCGCACTCCTCGGGTAAGTCGGAGCACAAAAAGTCTAAGAAGCACCATCGCTCTAAGACTTCGCCTCGCCGGTCTCGCGACTCGGCTGAGGCCCCTGTCGGCACCGTCCCCGCGGCTCCGGAGGTGCCTGTGGGTCTGCCCCCGCATTACCCGTCCTTCCCGGGTTCGGGGGCGACTCCGGCCGAGATACAGGAATTCCTGTCGGCCATGGCCCGCCTCTTCGGGCCTCAAGGCCCCTCCGGTGCGCCTTCGGGCCCCGCAGGCCCTAATGGGATTGCCCCGGCGCCGCCGACGACTCCGGTCCCGGCGCCGCCTGTCCCACCAGCCTCGCTCCCGGCTTCGGCCCCGGCCTCGATCCCGGCCTCGATCCCGGCTCCGGTGGTACCGCAACCCCCATCGACGCCGGTTGACCTAACCACGCCTCCGCCGACGCCGATGTCCCCGGTGCCGTTCCTGACGCCGCCCGGAGCTCCGGGCGGTGTTGTTCCCCAGTTATCTCCGGATCCGGACGCGGCGTCGGACTGATGCCGGCTCCGGTGCCCATGAGACCTTGGGTCCCGGACGTCCCTCCTCCTCCTTATTTTCAACCTGAGGAGGACCAGGAGAGTTGGGAGGGATCGGATGACCCTCTCACACAGCAGTGTGACTATGATCAGGACTGGGCAGAGGAACTTGTGGATGCCAGTGGTCTGGACACTTCCCCTGACACTGGCATGCTGTCTCCTCCTTCCGTGGCTATGGAGGAGGGAGCAAATTTCGCAACAGTGTTGCGTAGAGCAGCTGGAGCCTTACACCTCCAATTGCCTACAGTGGCTGTCAGGACCAACCTCCTGACGGAAGTGCTTCAGCCGGCAGCTACCTCCTCGGAGCCATTGCTGCCGTTTAATGATGCACTTTCTGACGTTCTTTTGGGCACCTGGTCCAAGCCCACCACAGGGGCTCCTGTGGATAGGAACTTGGCCCGACGCCATCGCCCTGCTCCGGGCGACCCCTTGTTTCTCTCTCAACATCCCACCCCTGAGAGCTTGGTTGTCCAAGCCTCTGCCTCCCAAACCGCCTTCCCTACCGCCCCTCCGGATAGGGAATCCAAACGCCTGGATCAATTTGGGAAGAAGGCCTTTTCTTCCTCCAGTGCTGGCTTGCGGTCCGTCAACACCGCTTGCCTTTTGGGCCGATACTCCCACTCTCTGTGGGATTCGGTGGCGCTCGTTTTGCCCCAGTGTCCTGAGGAGGTCCAGACACTGCTTTCCCGCACCATTGCGGAAGGAAGGGATGCGGCAAAGTACACCATCCGTTGTGGCCTTGATACCGCCGACTCGCTGGGCAGATTGCTTGCAACGACGGTGGCGCTGCGTCGCCACGCCTGGCTGAGGACAACTGGTTTCTCGGGTGATGTCCAAAACACACTCATGGACATGCCCTTTGATGGAGTCGGTCTTTTTGGTACCAAGGCAGACCATGCGCTGGAGCGTTTTAAGGACTCACGGGCTACTGTCAAGTCCCTGGGCCTTTCTGCTGTGCGCCCTCCGCTAACCTCTGCTTTTCGCCCCTTTCGTGGCCACGGAAGGGGCGCCCAGTCACGTCCGCTGCCCAGCCACCGGCCCGCGCAGCAAGCGTCTTCGCGTGGCTGAGGACGTGGCTCCCGCCGTGGCGGGTCAGGCAACCAGCGTGCAGGTCAGGCCACCAACCCCTCCCCATCCGCGGCCTCCAAGCCCTCCTAGTCCTTCCTTTCAGGTGCACAGCACGCCAGTAGGGGGCAGGGTCCGCCATCACCTTCACCACTGGCGTGCCATCACCTCGGACAGGTGGGTCTTGGACATTGTCCGAAGGGGCTACTCCCTCCCCTTTGAGACCACCCCCCCAGCCATGCCACCTCAATTCCACCGCATGTCAGGGGATCACTTGGTGCTTCTGCAGAAGGAAGTCACAGCCCTCTTGGCCAAGAGGGCCATCGAGCATGTTCCGACCCCAGAAGTAGGACGTGGTTGCTACTCCCACTACTTTCTGGTGCCCAAGAAGGACAAGGAGGACATGTGTCATATCTTGGACCTCCGGAACGTCAATCGCTTCCTCCGGAAGGAGAAGTTCAAGATGCTCACCCTAGCTCAGGTCTTGACTGCCCTCGACCCTGGAGACTGGTTGGTAGCGTTGGACTTACAGGACGGCTATTTCCACATCCCCGTCCTGCCGGCCCATCGGCGTTACCTGCGGTTCACGGTAGGCCTCGAGCATTTTCAGTTCACCGTGCTCCCCTTTGGCCTTACCAGTGCCCCTCGGGTGTTCACGAAAGTGATGGCGGTGGTCACAGCTCATCTGCGCCGGGCAGGGGTTCCAGTATTCCCCTACCTCGACGACTGGCTGCTGAAGGCGGGCTTGTCCCAGGCAGTCGTCTCCCACCTCCAGACTACGGCCGAACTCCTGCACTCGCTGGGGTTCTCCATCAATGTGCCGAAGTCTCATCTGATTCCTTCTCCACAGCTCCTTTTCATCGGAGCAGTTCTGGACACGACGCAGTTTCGGGCCTATCCTCCCGAACGGCGAGTCCGGGATATTCAGGCTATGATTCCGATCTTTCGGCCTCTATCCTGGGTTTCGGTACGGATGACCCTGAGGCTGCTGGGCCTCATGGCCTCCTGCATCCTGCTGGTCGATCATGCCAGATGGCATATGTGGGCTCTGCAGTGGGACCTGAAGTTCCAGTGGGCGCAGCACCGGGGCAACCTGTCCGATCACGTCCAGATCTCGGAGGGGACTGCAAAACAGTTGCAGTGGTGGCTCTCGAACCAGCAATGGGTCATGGGCAGATCCCTCCCCTTCCCCAGCCAGAGCACACAGTTGTGACGGACGCGTCCCTTCTGGGATGGGGCGGTCACATGGGAGAGGCGGAGATCAGAGGCCTCTGGTCTCCGGCGGAATTCCCGGCTCCATATCAACCTTCTGGAGCTCCGGGCGATCCGACTTGCACTCACGGCATTCCTTCGCTCTGTCAAAGGGAAGGTAGTGCAGGTGTTCACAGACAACACCACCGCCATGTGGTACTGCAACAAACAAGGCGGGGTGGGGTCGTGGACCCTCTGTCAGGAGGCTCTGCGCCTCTGGACATGGCTGGAACATCCGGGCATATTCCTGATGGTTCAACACCTGGCAGGTTCCCTGAACGCCAGGGCGGACGAACTCAGCCGCAGGTGCATGATGGATCACGAATGGCGTCTTCACTCGGAGGTGGTGCAAGGTCTCTTTCAGCAGTGGGGAGAGCCTTGGTTAGATCTGTTCGCCACCGAAGAGAACGCGCAATGTCAGCAGTTCTGCGCGTTGGAATTTCCAAGGCGGCACTCGCTCGGCGATGCTTTTCGTTGCGAGTGGAGTTGCGGTCTGTTGTACGCCTTTCCGCCTATACCACTTCTACCCAGAGTGTTGAAGAATATTCGGCGCGACCGGGCCCAAGTCATCCTTGTGGCTCCGGACTGGGCTCGAAGAGTTTGGTATCCCGAGCTACTCAGTATGAGCGTCGATCCCCCGATCCGTCTGCCTCTTCGGGAGGATCTTCTGTCGCAGCAGCAGGGGACGGTCCTCCACCCGAACCTGTACAGTCTCCACCTGCTTGCTTGGAGATTGAGCGGCGGCAGTTGATTCCCTTCGACTTGCCTCCCGAAGTTTGTGATGTGATTCTGGCAGCCAGGCGTCCCTCCACTAAGGTGGTATACGCCTGCAGGTGGAACAAGTTTGTGGCATGGTGCACAGCAAAGGCTGTGAATCCCCTCTCTGCCCCTCTTTCTGAGGTTCTTCTGTTCCTTCTTTCTCTGGCCCAACAGGGTTCTGCCCTGGGTACCTTCAAGGGCTATCTTTGTGCTATCTCGGCCTTCCTCAGGCTTCCTGATCAGCCCTCCCTTTTCAAGTCCCCTGTTGTTAACAGGTTCCTAAAAGGCATTACACACCCCTTCCCTCCTGTTCCGTTTGTGATGCCTCAGTGGGACTTGAACTTGGTTCTTACCTTTCTCATGTGCGCTCCTTTGAGCCTCTACATAACTGTCCTCTTCGTCTTCTGACTCTGAAGACAGCCTTTCTGGTGGCCATCACCTCCGCTCGGCGGGTGAGTGAGCTCCAGGCTCTATCATGCAAACCTCCCTTTCTGTCTGTCCATCCAGACAAGGTTGTTCTTCGGACGCGTCCGTCCTTCTTGCCAAAGGTGGTTACTGCCTTCCACATTGGGCAGACCATCACATTGCCCACCTTCTTTCCGCCTCCGCATCCTTTCAGAGAGGAAGAGAGGTTCCACCGTCTGGACCCAAAACGTGCGCTTTCCTTTTATATCAACCGCACACAACACTTCCGGGTGGATGACCAGCTCTTTGTTGGGTACGTGGGCGCCAAAAAAGGTCGGGCGGTGCACAAGAGAACCATTTCCCGCTGGGTAACCTTGTGTATCAAAGCCTGCTATTCTTTGGCTAAGAAGGAGCCTCCTGTTGGGCTGCGTGCCCATTCCACCAGGGCAACGGCTGCTACCACGGCCTTAGGCCGCGGTGTTCCGCTGCAGGATATCTGTCAGGCAGCTACGTGGGCCTCGCTGCACACGTTTACCAAGCATTACTGCCTTGACAGTCAGGTCCGGAGGGACGGCTTCTTTGGCCGTTCTGTCCTCCGGGACTTCCTTGTCTGATCTTTGTTCGCAGACCCACCACTGGGGTTGGTATTGCTGGGGTATCTATTCTAAGGTAAGGAATCTGTCACTAACGTGTCTCTTTCAGATGCACAAGTTACTAACTTGTGTAACGATATATCTGTAAGAGACAGTAGTTAGTGACAGATTCCTTACAGCCCCACCCATCCTCCCCGTTCTGCGAACTGATTTCTAGGGTTAAGGACATCCCTTTCAGGGCCCTAGTATTTTTCAGACACCTATGTCAGCTTCTTGCATGGCTCTGCGTTCCTGGCGCGGAAAGTCGTGTACAGAACTGACGTCAGCGCGCAGGGGGGGGCGAGTCTAAGTACTGCCCGCGACGTCATCCCGGCGGTCCCGACGCCGCCGACGGACGCGGAGCCGCACGACGTTGCCTACCGACGCGCAAGGGTACTGCTACGCAAAAACTTTCCGGATCCAGCCGGACGCCTGAGGATATTCTAAGGTAAGGAATCTGTCACTAACTACTGTCTCTTACAGATATATCGTTACACAAGTTAGTAACTTGTGCATCTCCCCTTCACATTGCAGGGGCACCGTCAACACCTCCTGCAGAGCAGTCCCAGCCACTCTTCACTGATGACGAGGAGGACACCACCAGCATCGACACCCAAGCCCTCCAAGACATCATTGAACTCATCCGCCAATCACCTCCAGGACCAGGGCAGCACAGCTGCATCGAGGAGACCCCACCCACTCCACAAACCACCCTGCAGGAGGCACCCACAACCCCGGCTGTCTCCCAAGCCCCCCCCCGAACAACACATGGCCTTCCAACGCCGTGTGTTGGAGGGCCAGAGGGAGATGGCTGAGCAGGTGCGGGTGGGGTTCGACCTCATGGCTACCAAACTGGACGCCATCCATGGGTGTCTAGGTCCCATCAGGGACCACCTCCAGTCCCTAACGGACACCCACAGGCCGCTCCATGGTCTCCAACGAGCCATGGCTGACATCGCTGGAGTCATGACTCGGAGACAAGAACACCTGTCCGCTCAGAGTGGCTCCAGCGATCTCAGCCGTGAGCTGGCACACATGCGGAGGCTCATGGAGGACATGGTGCGGATGGAGGCGGAAAGGATGGCAGCCACCGCTGCACATCAGCAAAATGTAGCTGGGATCTACCATGCCCTGCATGTCCTCATCATGGCATTGCTGCCACAAGGCGTGGCGCAGATGAATGCTGCTGCTCTTACACCATCCACATCTCCGCCCCTGGTGTGTCAGTGCCTCACAGTGCGGCAGGCATTTCCACTCCAGCACCTGATGTGTCACTGCCACACAGTGCAGCCGACAATCCACCTCCGGCCCCTGATGTGTCAGTGGCACACAGTGCTGCAGCCGGAACTGCACCACCCACAGGTGGGGCAGAGCACACATCCGAGGACGTGGATGGGATTGAGATCAGAAGGAGGCACTAGCATTCATGTCCGCCACCTGGCCTGTTGCTGCTTGGTGCCGCACATGGCCCCATGACCTTCCACTGACCCCCGATACACTCTGCTGCACTCACCTTGGACCGCGACATGGACTGCCATATCCTGTTTGGTGACCAATGACACGGCAACCAGACTGCAGACTGTACCCTTGCTCTTCCGCTGTACTTGTCATTCCCCGATGGACTCTGGCTGGCCCTCCACGGGCCCATATTGTGAAGTGGGGTTGGCATGGCCCTGTACTGCTCCAGCTGCAAAACTCCACTGGATGTGCATTAAACATTCAGAAACGCACTGCTGTGTCATGTCTTTCATCATTCATGTATGGATGTGTGGATGAATGTAGGGGTCAGTGATTCCCCCTACCGTCAATGATGCTCATCTAGTGGGATTCCAGTCACAGTGTGCTACATTGCCGATTGCGTTCCGGGTGCCGTAGACACTACAACAGGGACACACGCATTAGTCACTTCCTTGTCCGGACATGGACTGAACCACGCCCAGAGCCCCCCCCGAGTCATTGTTGCAAGCCCTGCACTGGTCCGGCGTACGCCAGGCCAGACCACTCTGCTTACGCTCCGAGGGGGGGGCCACATAGCTACATGTCGCAGGTTTACACGCTAGTGGTCTGCAGGTCACTGGTCTAGTTGTCAGCATGTCACGGCCACTCCCTGAGGGCAGGTTTGCACACACACCACACCCATCCGGCACAGGCGTCACAGGCCATGTGACCCCGCCAATATAAGGGGCCGACAACGTCACATTCCCCACTGCCGGTGGTGACTGGATGACAGACGTTCCACGATTCTCAATCATAAAGGGGCCATGAGTTGTTGCGCACAGGGTTAGTGGCACCCGAAGCCTTGCGGCCGTCACAGGCCTACCACCACGTGGCGCTGACTGGGGTTGCACAGGGTTAGTGGCACCCGAAGCCTTGCGGCCGTCACGGGCCTACCACCACGTGGTGCTGACTGGGGTTGCACAGGGTTAGTGGCACTGAAATTGCTGAGCGGGTTTGCAGCCTGCGATGATGACGTGTGCACTGATGTGGTCTCTGCCATTGATGCCTCAGGACTCAGCGTCATGTGTGGGACCTGCTGGTCCGCGGTGCGGGTCCGCATGATGTGGAGCATGCCATGGTGGTGGGACCGGGGCCTGGAGCTTGCACGGGCACGTGGTGTGCCCACTGGTGGACACACCATTGGCAGCAGGTGAGCAGTGGGGCCTGGGTGCGCAAGTGCGAACAGCCAGCACTGGCCGGCGGGAGGGGGTAGGGTGCGGCTGCATGTGTGCGCAGCACGGACAGGCGTTGTTGCTGTGTGCAGTGAGATGGACTCTGCCATGATTGACTCTGGCCTCGATTACAGATTGCAGACCTGGTGGCTTGCAGTGTATACCGGCACGTGGTTGGAGACACACCGGTGGCAGCAGGTGAGCAGTGGTGCCTGGGTGCACGGGGGCGGCAGTGTCCCTCCCTCTCTCTCCCTTCCTTTCCTTCTCTCTCTCTCTCTCCCTCTCTCTCTCCCTTCCTTTCCTTCTCTCTCTCCCTTCCTTCTCTCTCTCTCTCTCTCTCCCTTTCTTTCCTTCTCTCTCTCTCTCTCTCCCTTCCTTTCCTTCTCTCTCTCTCTCCCTTCCTTTCCTTCTCTCTCTCCCTTCCTTTCCTTCTCTCTCTCTTTCTCTCTCTCTCCCTCCCTTCCTTTCCTTTCCTTCTCTCTCTCTCCCTCCCTTCCTTTCCTTCTCTCTCTGCCTTTCTTTCCTTCTCTGTTTCTCTGTCTCTCGCTCCTTTGATGTGCGCATGACACACGTTCTGATTTGGTGCTTTTTTTTCCAGGCTGTGACATGAAGGTTGTCCCGGACTGACCAGACAGGAGTCTTCCGCATTGGTGTTTTGTGTTGTATTTCAATAAAGTTTTTGGTTGTTACTTCAATGATGAGTGACTGTTTCTCGTTCTTCTGACCACACATGTGTGTTTCTTTTTGTCATTGTGCGACATCATGTGCTTTTTGTGGCTCTTGTGTCGTGCACGGTATGTGTTTGTCCGGGGGGGTGGGAGGTCCGGGGGGGGCTGGGAGTGGTGGCGGTGGGTGTTGTGGCCCTCATGGGTCTCCGACCTGCATGATCATTGACTCCATGGCATCTGTGGGTCTTCAGATGTGGCTCTTGGCTGGGCTCCCTTTCATGCTGCAGGTAGTCGTCCTGCTTAACACCACAAAAGGCAGGTGTTAATTCCCTGCTGTTACCGCGGCTTATCGCCTGTTTTTGGTTCGCATCGCAGATCTGGCAGTTCGTTGTGAATGTGGTGTAGTGGTGTTTTCGTGTGTTTTTGCATGGGAATGCCTACTCTACATCTCATTAGGGTTAGTTGGTGGTGTCACCCGTGGAGGTAAATTTTGCGGCAGTTATCGCGGGAATACTGGCGTTGTCTGCAGTTTGCACCCGCTTGTGAATGGGGCGTTAAATCTATCTCTACTTTTGATGCGTTAAGGTGGCGATAACTCGGCGATAAGTCCTTGTGAATATGCCCCTTAGTCATGTGACCCAGGAAACAGCCTGCAGCCAGCAAATGATTAGGACAAGAAAACTTTCTAACAGTGGCATTTTCAGAATTGTGACTTAAAATCTGGCTTCACCATTAAAAAGGATTCTAAATTATAATTCCTTCATAAACCAAACATGATATCTCTACCTGCTCGCAAACAAACGTGACCACTTATTAAATGTAATAAGGTAACCAAATATTATCCTATTGGAAAGGTAGGCCTCTCAGTAGTGAAAAACACATTTGTGAGTTTCCACTATCAGGACATGTAAAACTTAAAAGTACATGTCATACATTTTAAATACAATGCAACCTGCCCTTTGGGCTGTTAAGGGCCTACATTAGGGGTGACTTATATGTATGAAAAAGGGAGATTTGGGCTTGGTAAAAGTTTATTTTGCCAAGTCAAATTTACAGTTTAAAACTGCACACAGGCAACAATTACAGGCCTGAGGCATGTTTTAAGAGACTGCTTAAGTGGGTTGCACAGGCCCACTTGTAATATTTTATTTACTGGCCCTGGGTATATGGTATACCACTTTACGAGGGACTTATAAGTAGATTAAAAGTGCCAATCAGGTGTAGGCTAATTTTACTATATTTTAGCAGTGGTTACTGCACAGAGTCCTAAGTGCAACGAAAACTAATTCAGTAAAACAAGAGGGGAGAAGGCAAAATGTTTGGGGGTAATCCTGCAGAGGGGGCCAAGTCCAACATACACATATTGAATACCATTTTTTTTTCTTCCCTTTAGCTGTTTATTTATTTGATGGACATTCTGTCACATCATGTGCAAAATGGGCAGCACAAGCCGAGGGGGGAATATGAGGCTCCTGCATTGAAGGTGACTGTTGTATGGTTGGTCCGCGATTGGTCATTCTGATCTTGTTGGGAGAGTAAATAAAGGGCTTACCTTAACATCCTCCTGCTTTTCCCATCAGTATGCCACGGTGCTTAGTTTGTAAAAGAATAAGTTCCAGTGCTATCAAAGGCTGCCTAGTCTTGATTCTACCTCATTCCTTTTAAATTCATCACTAGACACTACCTGTCTTTTTTATATCACTATTTCAGGTTCTTTTTTATCTCTGATGTCTCCCTTTGTCACTCCTTTACGGCTTACTCTTCCTCCTCCTTTCTCTTTTTAAAAAAAATATTTTCCCACCTGGTTTGGATCAAAGTCTGTTGAGGAAAAGTAAGTGCTGGTCCCTAACAATGAGTGTCGGTGTGCCCCACCTGCAACCACCGGCTCAAATTAAGCACTGGCCTGCCCAACATATTCCTGGCAGAACTTCGTTGCTGTTGCAGATTCAGTGTTGTGTTGAGGATATGTATGTGTGATTAGGATTTGCAGCAGATATTTAGATGGCTGCCAGGTAAACAGTGACTTTTCTCTGCTATTTCCTTGTTCACTGGCTAAGTAGTAAAAATTATTTACTATTTTGCCAGTGGCCTTGCAAATGGTACAGAAACTTTACCATTTACCCAGCAGCTGGATAATTATTAGGGACTTTGCACTGTTTAGCTGACAGCCATGCAAATAGCAGAAACACTTCAGTATTTACCTGGGCATTAGCTAAATTGTAGAGGTTCTGCATTGTTTGACTGAGGTTGTGAAAATAGCAAGGAAACGTCACTCTTTATCTGACCTCCAGCTAAATGGCAGAGATTATGTAGTTTTTGGCTGACAGCCATGCAAATAGCAAAGAAACTGCACTATTCACTCAGCCAATGGCTAACTACCAACATTATGCACAATGTTTTACAGAGGCTGTGCAAATTGCCAAGAAACTGCACTCTTTATCTGGCTGCTAGCAAAATAATTGTGTTTATGTTCAATTTAGCTGGCAGCCATGCAAATAGCAAAACAAATCTTCATTATTTACCTGGCCGCAGGCTAAATAGCAGAAATTAATTACTATTTATCTTTGGGCTTGCAAATAGCTAGGAAATATCATTATTTACCTAGGTGCTGGCAAAATAGCCAACATTATGTACAACTTTGATGACAGCCTTGCAAATAGCAAAGAAACTTCATTATTTACCCGGTCACTGACTAAATAGCAGAAGTTATGTACTGTTTGGCCAGCAGCTGTTCAAACAGTAAAGAAACTTCATTATTCACCTAGTGGCTAGCTAAATAGTAGACCGTCTGTGCAATTAGGCCTGTAGATGTGCAAATAGCAGAGAAGCTTTGCTATTTACCCAGCCGCTGTCTAAACAGTTGAAGGTATGTACTATTATGCCAAACACAGATTTCAACATGCTCCTCCTCCTTATGAAAGTTAGTGCTAAACCTGGCATAAATGCAATTGCATTCTAATAGCACTACTTCATAGGTCTAAAGGTCCCAATAGCCATCAAAGAGAATGTCTGAAGCTTTCCAACTTAATTTCAATCACTTGGCACAGAATGCCACCACATTATACCAAGTTCCAACACACCACGTCTTGGAAAGTCTATTATGGATCTGTCAAGTACTCTGCAAATACTCCTGCTCCTTTAAGTTTACCTGAAGAGGTGGCTAATGATAAAGATGATTAGATCCTTTGCTAAGTGAAGCTGTTCACCCTTCTACAGCTAAGTACTTGCTCTTCCTCACAATGTCATGGCAATATACCAGGGCAAGATATAAGGTTACAAAAAAGCTCCATGTCACCAGAACAGCTCTTTTTCTGCTTTGATATTTCATACAATAAATCAGTGCACTCTGGAATTAATAATTATTGTCAGTTCAATTAAGCAAATCAGACTAAAACATCTAAAAACAATAACGGTAAAGGCCAGAACTGAAAAAAGTTGTATTCCAGTGAAAGGAGGCCATCTGACATTTGGGGTGATCTGTTCAAAATACAATCAGTTGCTTAGGGCTCTCTATGCAAGTCACCAGCGCAGTAAAATTGAGAGGCTTGATTCCAATCTCATGACAGAAGAAAGACAAACTATTTCAAAAATAGAATCAATGTACCTAGCCAGATGTCTGTCAATGTATTTGTCAGATGCCTTCACAACTGTCTTTGGCAAGTAAATACTAAATATGACTAAATTACTGTGTGGTTGGTAATGACATCCTAATTTGAGTCTAGTTTATTTTAAAAAGAACTATCAAGAATTGTAGATCAAGGAAATATACTGTGTAATTTGACTTCCAAATATGTGGTTCTTAAAAGATATCTATGCATTGTTCCAAACTTGTGGGTGTTGATTATCCTCTTTTCAAATACTTTGTAATTTTTTAACAAATGGTGTAGCACTGAGCTCATACAGCCATTATACAGACTACAGACTCAAAAATGCATGTAGTCTTTCAACAGGCCACTTTCTGTGTCCCATATACCGACAATAAAACTATTCTCCAATCTCTATGCCGGTGTTGTGGTACTTGTGGTATCAACAAAGAAAGCATTGGGAAAACTTACAGATGCATTCAAAATGTTGTCAGAATAATTATCAAGTGAAGTTGAGGGAGTAAGTAAGTGTGATCATTTTATTTCAATACACTCTCCAGATCAGAAATGCTTAACTAAACTAATCGGATGAAAATCCTCTTCATGGCTTGGAAATGCTATACTATTGTCATGAGGGTTAATAGGGCCTGTGCACAAATGCTCCCATTTTACATGTTTACATTTAAACTTGACATCTTTTTAGATGGTGACTTTTAGTACATTTTGCTTGTGTGCAATAATATACTCAAAGTGTTTTGCTTACAAACGCATTTCTTCGTAGGCATATCATCACAACACTCTACATCTTGCCAGGGATTAAGTACACTGAACACACTGCCCTTGTATTTTTTTGTCTGCTAAGAAAACAGCTCTGTGTCGGTAGAATAAATAGTGACATAGGCATCTAAACTCAGGCACCATGCGAATGGGTCCAGTTTTTATTATATAAACTGCCACACAGCCATTGTTGGGGAGAAGAGCATTTCCACGGATTACCCTGGTCGTTCGCCCGTGTCTGACTTCTAGCCCTGCTGACTCTCATCCCTATCCTGTGAGGGACGGTGGCCTGTTCTACACCAGACTGGCTTCTGGATAAATCACACATACAGGTAAATGGGGAGTTAGGCCACTCATAAATATCTGGCAGAAACTTTCTCACTATGGATTGGTAGTGCTAGGTAGGAATACAATGATGTATTTTCTTATAATTATTGATATAATTATAATGGTTGAACTATTCATCTTTTTCACTATTCTTGTAATTTTGGTTACAATGTTTTGTGTTCTTCTGCTAATAATTGCAGCACACATATTTTACACAAGAATCCAATTGCTTCAATAAATGTTTGAAATGCCTATTTGTGTATTTTTTGTGTCTCCCTTTGGGCATGCCTGAGATAACAATGAAAGGATAGATCTGTTGAAAACATATCATTTTAGAGTTTCAGAGTTTTTACTCTAATTTCTATGAAACAATTACATTTCTTGCAGTCACCTCTGGAAGAACAGATTTATGTATACACAATGCTAGCTGTCTTGTTGTTTATTAGAACTCTGTACTGAAGCTGCAGAGGAACACTGGGGAATCAACTGATAGACTGCTGCTCCTGTACATGTTCTACTCAGCATATCAACTTTTTTTTCTTATGGATGGTAAAAATATTTGTGAATTAATAGAAAATGTGCCCCCTTTTAGCTTATTATCATTTCCATTTTCTCTCCAACATGGTTCATCATACCACAGTAGAGGGTTAACATTTTTCACATGGTTAAATCACCTTAGAACTTATCACAGTTCTTAAAATGAGCATGTCACTACCAACTAATGATTTATATTCTAACTATAATCTGTTATCACGCCTTCTAGATGTACCTTTCTATAAGCCTTCAAACCAGGCTTTCACAACAGTTCATTTTAACGGAACAAAAATGGTGGAGTGTATCACTAAAAAAGAAAATATAACAGCTGTGCTTCTTGTAACTAGCCCCTTGAAAAACACACCACTAACACCTTTGTCTGATTTGCAATAGCAATTCTATCAAAAGGGGAGAAGTATTGACCAGGGTGGAGTAGTGACCTCAGCTTCATCTAAAGTTGCTCTGCCTTCACTCCAGTCAATACCTACCTGGGAGCACCCTCCCCCTTTGCTAATATGCTTAATTCATGCTTCTGTGGATTGTCCTAAAAACAGGGACTATGTCCTCTTTGCACTTTTATTATTAGGGAGTTTGTAATGTATAAGAGTACCCATGTAGCACTACCTTCCCTTTTCTAAACGTTTAACTCCAGTCTGAACAAATGCTATTTTAAATTTGAGATTATTTGTGTTAATTAAGGGGTGTTGTATACCTTGGTGTAGACACACAGTGGGAGAACCATACATTATGACAGGATGCCTCCAGCTCTGCCCCTGGCTCAGTTTAATAATGACGGATTCAAGGTTGAGAGAGGAATGTTGACAAAGGGAGTAACTCCTCAAATTCTCTAAAATAGGCTTCCCATCTATCAGTGTGGTTTGATGGGCACTGTCCTACTAGATCGCTTTTGTTGTTAATGTTGATAGCAAGGAAATATGTGACACATGATAGAGAAATGATATGCCTTTAAAATATATGATGAGCACTTTTAGATGCATGAATTGGCATGTGAATGGCCTAGGTCAGCGGTTCTTTATATGTGGCCCGAGGCCTACTCAGCTGGTTTCACAACCGTTTAACAAAATTAAATTATATTAAAGTTAATAAAATAAAATTAATAAAGTATCTGTAGGGGACTAAATGGTCCAAAGAAGTCTTAATATTTCTACTCATAGGGCCGTATCTCATATTTGAGAATAGATAAATTTTTCACCACGAGTGACAAGGGCCATAGATGTCATGATAATGGAGAAAATATGATTGGGTTCAGACTACTTGAAAATACAAAGGGTCAGTGTGCAGTGCTGTGACAATGTGGGAGGCCTACAAAGCTTATAGAAGGGGCAATCTAATATCTGAAACAGTGAGGGAAAATGTGAGTCCTTCAGCAAATAAATATTTGAATTTGAAAAAGAACATAGTGAGAACATGGAGACCAAATTGTGAGACCCTGACAGGTTAAAAGTGAGGAATATAAAATAATCTTTATTGAGGCATGCACATGTTATCTCACAATACAAAATAAGATATATGACGTGGTTAACAGAGTTGGAAAGTCGCTTGTATTGCTGAGTAGAAAGCAAGAGAGTTCGAGAGATAGCATGGTCAAATGATAAAAAGGTAAACAGGAGATTGCAGACACTTTCGTTACATACTTTCAGATATTTTGCAGCTCCAAAAAGATCTGTGATAGAAATGATCTCCTTGCATTTTTTTATAATGTAAAACCCAACAACTAAGGGCACTATTATAATGTTGGTTGGATTTGCCTCCGACCAACACCATCTCGGTGTGGGAATCGACCGACCGTAGGTCAGCGGTTCCCAACACCGTTTTACAATGCTACTGCACATGGTGTGATCGCAAACTCCCATTTCTCTATGGGAGCTTGTGGTGCGGGTGGAAACCGCCCGCAGCACAAGCTCCCATAGAGAAATGGAAGTTTGTGTAAATCCCTGCACCAAGTGGCAGGCATCTCATGGTGCCTGCCACACGGTGCAGGAATGTTTCATTGGGGCACCATAGGTGCCCCCCAGGCACACATTCATAGGCTGTGGCGAGAAGGGGGGCCTGCTAGGGGCCCCCAAAGTCACTTTCTGACAGGCTTTCCATGTCGGAAAGCCCGACATGGAAAGCCTGTCGGAAGCCAAAATCATAATACCCACGGCAGAAACACTGTCCGTTAGGGATTCTGTGCGGCTTTCGACTGCCCAACGGGCTCCTTGAGCCCGTTGGAAGCCAGTATGTTTGACTGGCCGGTTTAAACTCTAACCGCCGTCTTTGTAACCTTAGATGCCATCCAAATGAGACTCTAAGTGTTAAGCACAGGATGATGTAGGAAAAAAAATACAATTAAAGATGCTTGGACCGCAGTTGTAATCTTGGAAAGTGCCCAGATCAAATGGATTTTAGGGTGACTTCCATAAAAAGACATATGCAGTACTACAGTATATAAGGGATATGTTTCTAGCATCCTACTATGAGGATATGTTATCAGTAGATTTGAGAATGGCATCAATAGTTTTTATTCAAAAAGAAGAAACAGAAAGGGATTAATGGGAAACATACCAGCTGATTTAATTGTTGAAGATTGAAGTTTTTTTTTATATTAACTGCTTTTGATTTTATAGACATTAACACAAACCCTGAAATGTATTAATTGTGTATTGTTCACATCCAGGAAGACAATAGCTAATGTAGGCTTATGTTTAAAATGGCTAACGTTGGTTGCTATCCTGCCATATGACATGCATTTTATTTCTAGGTGAAGCTGAAGTTCAGATGAACAAATACGATGTTCTTTTGCTTTACTTCCAATGTGAACTGTTTTCCTTTACTGAGATAACCACAGAATGTGATAATTGGTTGCGAGAGTACACCTGCATAGTACAGGTTGGTCCAATGTATCTTGTTTTGTTGCAGATAAATGGAAGTTTGAAGGACCCAGAGACAAGCTGTATTGTGAAGGATTCTATGAAACTAATGAGCTCAAGATTGTATCTTCTTTAATCTAACCCGATTGGATCATTTTAAGGGAACTATGTGTAGGTGTAGGAAATATTAGAATTGTGTGATTTAAGCTAGTGCAGAGTAAGTTATAGTTCAGACGCAGACCTTGTCCAGATTTTGAATGGAGTTGAGCAGATTAGGAGATTTAGGGCACTCTTTATGGCAGAACGGACTTTACTTAGCTATTCTTTTGGTTAGCTATACTTGGTGATAGTTCGTCATCTTACTTATATGACTTTGAATGATTTGAACTTCATATTAACTAATGCATTCATACATTGATTATTGATTGACACAAACTTCATGATTTTACTTTTGTAACCATTTTAATCTAATGTGTGCTTCACGTTATTTAATTGTATTAATTTGTTGACCAGCCTCATTTGCGAACTTTGATCCATCAGATAGCGCTTTATGGGCTCCAAATTTGCATGAAGAAAAGCGTTAACAATACCGAAATGAAAATTTTAGCCAGAACTCTGGTAGATAGGCTGTTCCCAATAACCAACACACTCATACTTTCAGATCAATCTGGATGTATGCCCTTGAGATCAACTAGGATTAATTTAAGGAGAAAGCCTAACAATATATTGCTTTCCAAATGGGC